>JADLZN010008716.1:485000-717500 GCA_018155175.1 Sinocyclocheilus anophthalmus
TGAACTCTGACCTCTTGAGCACGACATTGAGCAGAGCGTTGCCCACGTCTTTCCCGGCACGGCCAGAGCCAGCAGCTCCACACAGGTGACGTGTAGAGCATGAGCGGCCGGGTTTGGAAACTCATTAAACCACCAGTCACAGTTGGGGAACAGCCAGTTTCAGCTTTTGTCTTCTCCAGATGTTCACTGATGGACTGGAGTGGTGTGGATTATTGTGATGTTTTTATCAGCTGTTTGGACTCTCATTCTGACGGCACCCATTCACTGCAGAGCATCCATTGCTGAGACACTGATGCAGTGCTACATTTCTCCAAACCTGATGAAGAAACAAACTCATCCTAATCTGGGATGGTCTGAGAGCGAGCACATTTTCAGCAAATACAATTTTTTGGGTGAGCTATTCCTTTAAACTTGTTCATCATATAAAGTGATCACGTCACAAGTCCTGGATTAAACCGCTCGATTCTTATGCATTACTTTTCATAAGTCTTTGAGTTTTTGAAGAATCAAAGTTTTGGTTGAGCAGACTTTGAATGGAACGACAGAAATCTCTCAGGTTTCATTAAAAATACCCTCATATGTGTTTTTAACATGAATGAAGCTCATACAGGTTTGGAATGAGTAAATATGGACAGATTTTTCATTTCTGGATGAACTGTCCCTTTAAGACTAAAACAGTTTTGTATATTTCAGTCTTGGCCCAGTAGATAACAGCTGTACTGCATGTTAGAGAACACTTTACCAAGTGCACTGATAAACATCAAGAACACAGCGCTCTTCTAAACTCACGTGTTGTCTTTGGTCTTAGTTCGAACATCATGGTCGGGTCAGATCAGGCCAAACTGTGCTGAATTATGTTGTTTGCCATTCAGCACAAACACACAAGAGATGAAATGTCAAAGCAATCTGGGGTCAATCTCTCCTTGAAATGCCACAGAGAAGTGAAGATGTGAGGGGGATAATAACTGTGTGCTTATGACATTTCAGACAGCCATCAAGCTTGATATGCAGCCGAATATCTTGAACTGAGATGGTTTTCTGTTTCATCTCTAAAGGTCAAGAATAGTTTTATACACAAATCTTTTACACAGCTTAAGGTCTGAGACTGAAGGGCATTAAGGACAGTAAATCAAGCACAGTACAGTCAGATAAAAAGACATTAAATGACTGAAAAGAGATGCCTGTAACACGGCTGCAACGACGAGTGTTTCTGAGGAGGAACGATCACTGGATTAGTGAACGTTTGTGAGCTATATGCCATCAAATCTTTGGTAGATATTCAGAGTTTTGTTAGATACTCGTGGTTAGTAAATGTGACATCCAGAAGCACACTGTATATTCTAGTTTGTTTTGTTATGTCTGGTAAATAATCAGTAGTGGATGAATGGAAAATCTGAGCACAGACTCTAAACACATTTTTCAATAATTTTCTGTATGAGCTTTATGGACGCTGCTGCTGCCGTCATTATCCAGTGTGCCATTGTGTGCTTGCTGTGTGTTGTTAATGCATGATTTTTTCCCCAGACGATTCTAAAGATTTTATTGATCGTGCCAGTCATTTCTAGTGCTGAATCCATACATAACGCTGAAACAAATACTAACCCTGCTAACCTTAACCTGCATTGGCAGCATTAATGTTTGCTGCACTGTTAAAAAAGAAAAAAAATGAAGTGATTGCAGGAACTTTACTGTAAAAAACGGGGTAGCAGCATTATAGGTTTTACGTATTGGACTTAAATTTAGAGTAAATACATTTTGAATGAACTTTTGAATGTTAATATACCAACCTACTGAAAAACTAAATTATTAATATATATATTTTTTTTACATTTTTAACTGAGGTAAATATAGAAGGTGCACACAGTATCATACACATAAATACAAAACACAATCACATGACAAAATAATGCAATTTAACAGCATCCATAAAACCTTAATGTGCGTAACTGAAAAGTGGAAAAACTAACAAGAAATAATTATTTTAGTGACAACCCATCAAATGTGAGCTGTCACACAGAGGATACTGGGAACGTCAGTTTATGGTTTTTCCACTGTAGATTATAAGATTATTTTTCACTTCCAAAAACTGTAAATTTAAATGTCATGAAATGTCCCATAAGATCTTTCTACCATGTGTGACCCTGGAGCACAAAACCAGCCATAAGACCAGTCATATACATCATCTGAAAGCTGAATAAATAATCTTTCCATTGATGTATGGTTTGTTAGGATAGGATAATATTTGGCCGAGATACAACTATTTGAAAATCTGAAATATTGAGAAAAAAATCAAAATATTGAGAAAATCAACTTTAAAGTTGTCCAAATGAAGTCCTAGCAATGCATATTACTAAACAAAAATTAAGTTTTGATTTATTTATGGTAGGAAATTTACAAAATGTCTTCATGGAACATGATCTTTACTTAATATCCTAATGATTTTTGGCATAAAAGAAAAGTTGATAATTGTGACCCATACAATGTATTGTTGGCTATTGCTACAAATATACCCCAGCGACTTAACACTGCTTTTGTGCTCCAGGGTCACATATGGAGTAAGGGAAATTACCATTAAACAATTTGAACAGGTTTTTACCATTAAAATTAGGCAATTTTTTACAGTGTGCAATTGGAAGCATCCATGATATTGCTGAACTCTGAAATGAGTCTGGGTTGACGGATGAAACTGGCGGTGGGCTGGGGTTTGCACTGATCTGGGGAACAATCCCGTGTTGTTAGCATGTAGCAGGCTGTGTGTGTGATACCTTGTGGTAGGTCATGTGTTTGGTGTGCCAGTCGCTCTGCAGCCAGTTGTTCGGGAGCGTTCTCCTTCACGAAATCACTGACGCAGTTGCGGAAGTCGTTGGGTTTGAGGAGGAGGAGCTGGAGACCTGAGCCTCGTTCTCCTCGTGACTCCTGGGGCTCCATAGAGCACTAGTAATCCAGATTTGGAAATCTGAAAAAGTGTGTATCTAGATCAGGGTGATCCAATCCAATTTGGCTTTGAAAAACTGGCACAAAAGTAAGATGGGTTCCCTGATCCTGGATCGCAATACATGGGATTTCCAAATCCAGATCATTCTGATCCAGATTACACTTTTTGAACAACTGGCCCCAGAAGCTGTTTGCGACGAGATCTTCAGACGGGGCTGAGAAGCACAAAAGGGTCAGTGTCACTGATGTGACGGTTCGATCGGACTGATGAATGGAGCATGTACAGTACAGCAGGAAGCTGATTGATCCGCGGATGAGAAGGCCGATCCTCAGACTGTTTACAGTCGAGCTGGCCTTCTGTTGGCTTCTGACACACGGATAATGTTTCACATGCAGCTTTTCTCGCATGCTGCGCTAACAGGCCAATAAATCCATGAGTCAAACATGAAACAAAGCACAGGACTGAATCACTGGAAACATGCTGCTTTTTGGAAACGATTACATCTAATCAAATCAGAAACGATGAATCTGCATTGTGGATTTTGGAATATATTTAAATAATGCCTCTATTTTAAACCTCAGTGGCACAAATGCAGTTTATTTTCCATTGATTAGGTCTTTAAACAGTCGTTTTCAATGATTTAATGATTCTCAAGTCTCGGTGTGTCTGCTTTGCTTTAAAGACGGCACCACTGCAGCCACAAAGAACTAAACCTGATGATCATGTTCTCCAGCATGATCGGAGATCTTCCAAACACACCTAGATATCGCTGGAAGAAGAACATCGGACCATCTGTATGTAGAGTCACATGCTCAGTGACGTTCATTTACTGTTATTTGATTAGTCATCAAGAAATAGTGGACAATCAGAAATATTTATTTATTTCATGGTACTTAGGGCTGGGCGATAAATCAACAATGATAATTATCGCAATATAATTTTCATTGATAAAACTATATGAAGAGTTTGATAAAAGATCAATATAATGTTTATGCACCAAAAGCGACTCAAAGTTCAAACACAGCGCAGCAGTCACTAGAGCAGATGCATTACTCGCTGATGAGTCTCGGTCACGCCACACTAAACCGAGCTGTGAGATCCAGTGTGAAGCGCACTTTAAGAAACAACAAATTGGCTCGCTGATAAAGCTAGTTTAGAGCCAGACAAAACAGCGCTGACAAACAGCAGAAACACTGTGAGCAACGATCACGAGTCAGAAGGCTTTCAATCTACAAATCGCCATCATTTACCATGGATTTACTGTAGTAACTGCATCATGATATTGTGTCAGAAGTGTGGGCATTTGTATTGAATTCTATTATATTATTAATGTAGACATGAATTAAATGTATTAAAGGAGTAATTGAATATAATGACAGTATAGGGGTGTTGCAATATACCAGTATTGATGATAACCGTGATATTCAAATCATGAAATATCAACATCGTGTTAATTTAGGGTGTGACGATACACCGGTATTGGCGATAACCACAATATTTAAAATGAACAGGACTCTTATGATAACACGACATATAAATGCTGTCATTAACGCTGACACCTGTCAAACAAGAAGACGACGCAGCGGACGGCCGCGCTACTCTGAGAAGAACCATGTTCAATATTATACAGAAAGTAAGTTGTGATTATTTTACTCGTCATGGAATGGGAAATGTTACATTAACCTCTTAACAGCGGTTTCCTGTGTTCATATATTGCATTGCATTATATGTTTGGATAATTTCAGTCTCATCTTACTAAGATAAATTATTGGCGATATAGAGCAATGACTGATATTTATATCATTTTATGTCAGTATCTGCTGCACTGTTATAAACATCTCATTGATTTACATTACATTACAAGCATCAGAATTTCATTATATACACATCAACATCTGCTCCAGATTACATTTTTGCTCAGTTTGAGTCTGTGAATAAAATTGAGCTGTTTTTATCTCTATATTCTCATTATATCAGACTATATGAGCCATAAAAGATTGAAGCATCCATCATTTCATCAATGTATTAAAGGGCTTTGGCAATGTCACATTATCACATCCCAGTTGCTCAGTGTAAAAGCAAAAAGTCCTGTAAAAACACAGCCTTCTGTCAACACGGTTCAGCTCAGAGAAAACTCACAGCAAAGCTACTGTCAAGAACTGGCTGCATCTCTCTCAAGAGACAGAGAATAAGAATGAGCGGAGAACATAGGATTACATAAGCACTCGGTCAGTGCCGTGCTCTGGGATGACAAGCATCTGAATGCCGAGTCTGTGTTTACTGTCATCTGACAGTCTGAACATTCAGCTGAACACGTCCACAGCATGTGTATCCCTTTGATTGCTCTGAGAAAGAGGAAGAAACACATCAGTGCCCGCAGCCCTGGCGGTGTAATGAGGCAGAGCTCGTGACTGGTGAATAAAGTGGATCACACAGGACCGCTCCATTCAGCTCAGCACAAGCAGCCTTTATACGGCCGAGAGCGGCTGCAGCCTCTGGTGACATTAGACCACACAAACACACACAACATACTAAGATCAGCCATTCAAAGAGAGACAGATGAGCGCTGCAGACAGTACAGGGGGCTGTGAAGCATTAAGACACTAGCCAGACATGCAAGAACACACACATCCTTCAGGGTCAGGGATTTCAGCTGAAGCCTGCATACCCTCTATAAAATGCTGGGTTGTTTCAACCCAATGTTGGGTCAAATATGGACTAACCCAACTGTTGGGTTACATTTTGGTTACATTTTTAAATTAGCTTTTTAACCCAACAGTTGGGTTAGTCCATATTTGACCCAACATTGGGTTGAAACAACCCAGCATTTTTTAGAGTGTACAATGAAGCAGTGTTAGTAGTAAAGAATTGAGTGTGACAAAACAATTGTGACCCTGGAGCACAAAAGCATCCTAAGTAACACGTTATATTAGAGGAAAAACAATAGCCACAATCATTAGGATATTAAGTAAAGATCATGTTCCATGAAGATTTTGTAAATTTCTGTAAATATATTAAAACTTAATTTTATGCATTGCTAAGAACTTCATTTGACAACTTTAAAGGCGATTTCTCAATATTTAGATTTGTTTTTGCACCTTCAGATTCCAGATTTTCAAATAGTTGTATCTCGGCCAAATATTATCCTATCCTAACAAACCATACATCAATGGAAAGATTTTGTGATTTTTGGTTTTGTGGTCCAGGGTCACAATTAGTGTTATTACATGTATTTATTGTAGATTTGTCTGGTTAAGTTTAATGCTCCCACCCTATGTGAAATAGTTTTGATCTCATAAAAAAATTCAAGCAGAAGCACGCATGAGACACTCCGTGTTTTCAGCATCTGCATCTCTCTATGAGACATGAACACATTAACTTCATCTCCAGAGCTACTCTGAGAGTCACTTCATGAGCATTTACCGTTTCTTTTGAGAAAAACTATCATCAGAACACACTGATCCTGAAGATCTTCACTACAACCGGGCGATATGTAGGCCTTGGCGATAAAACGTATCGATATTTATCGATGGTACACCTTCTTCGATAACGATATAAAAAATGTTCGATATAGTGCACGATATAGGCATGTGCTGTGAATGACGCAGACAGCACACACAAACACAAACATGAGTGCTATGCCTGCCTGTGATGAGGAGATTGTGAGTAAAGAATGAATATTAGTGGAATTTAAAATAAACGTTTGTATTTGAATGCAAAAATAGTACAATCCAATGTTAGACGTGCGTCAGGCAGCTTCATCAGTGGAGCACGAGATGCAGTGATGATGATGTAAGTGACGTTGCATTTTAATGTTTTGTCTAGCCCACTAGACGTGCAGTTGCTGCGTTATTCATTCAAAATATTAGAGAAATATAGTAGCTCAATGCCTATGAGATCTTGATTAGGTTAAAACAGAATGCAAGCCATTCACACAGAACGCATATTCAGCAAATTTTTTAGACAGACAAATATGACTGCACTCGCGTCTCACACAAGAGATCTAGCCATGCAGTTAAAACAGTTTAAACATTTAGAAAACACACGTCGCGAATTTGTGGAGGTTTAATCCTTTTCACTGCATCTCATATGTTTCTAAATGCAATCTGTGTGATCGGCGCTTCGGCTCTTTGTATTTGTCAGGAATGCCAGGAGTAAAACGAGGTACGTTCAAGTGCAGTTGTATTGAAAATAATAACGAACAAACGAACACAAAGTGCAAAAGGTAATCCAACCCTGACACCCGACAACACCAACTAAGAACCATAATCCAGACGCAAATGACACTCACAGAGAAGCATGATATAGATATCTGGTTAATGCTGAACCTGTGTACGCGATTAGACTGGATTATTGAGCAAGGGGACTATGGGACATGGAGTTTCACACAAAACAACGAAAAACAAAGAGCGCACTCGGTGACAAGTCCCGGTCCCCCACACACACACCTGTACTTACCCCCCCCTCTACGAGCGGATACCAGACGCTCCACCAGACACACAAAGTTCAGGAGGGAGGTGGAATAGAGGCGGGCCAGGGGGAGGGATGGGGGGCCAGGACCAGCCAACAGAAGAGGACCAGGGAACAGAGCTAGACCAAGACATGAGCACAGAACCGGCAGGGTGAAAAGCCAAGGCGGGACCGGCAGGATGAACCAGCAAGACCCCAACCACACAGGACTCCCAGCAGATGACCAGGACGGAGCCGGAGGAATGAGCCAATAAGGCTCCTGCCACACCAGAACCCAGGCGGACAACCAGGACAGAGCCAGAATCCTGTCAGGCAACATTGGTGGGGCCAAAATCCCTCTCAGCAACTCAGGAGTACCTGAAAACAAGAGCAGAAGCATTTAGTCCTCAAGCGACTCGCTGCTCCGGGACTGGAGTGGGCTCCGGGACTGGACTGGGCTCGGTGTGCTCCGGGACTGGACTGGGCTCGGTGTGCTCCGGGACTGGACTGGGCTCGGCGTGCTCCGGGACTGGACTGGGCTCCGCGCGCTCCGGGACTGGACTGGGCTCCGCGAGCTCCGGGACTGGAGTGGGCTCTGTGAGCTCCGGGGCTGGACTGGGCTCCGCGAGCTCCGGGACTGGACTGGGCTCCGCGAGCTCCGGGACTGGACTGGGCTCCGCGAGCTCCGGGACTGGAGCGGGCTCCGCGAGATCCGGGACTGGAGCGGGCTCCGTGAGATGCGGGACTGGAGCGGGCTCCGTGAGATGCGGGACTGGAGCGGGCTCCGTGAGATGCGGGACTGGAGCGGGCTCCGTGAGATGCGGGACTGGAGCGGGCTCCGTGAGATGCGGGACTGGAGCGGGCTCCGTGAGATGCGGGACTGGAGCGGGCTCCGTGAGATGCGGGACTGGAGCGGGCTCCGTGAGATGCGGGACTGGAGCGGGCTCCGTGAACTCCGGGACTGAAGCGGGCTCCGTGAACTCCGGGACTGGAGCGGGCTCTGTGAAATCCGGGACTGGAGCGGGCTCTGTGAGCTCCGGGACTGGAGCGGGCTCTGTGAGATCCGGGACTGGAGCGGGCTGTGGGGTGTGTTTTCCTGTCCTCCTTCTCACCCTCCACCCCTCACCGCCGCTTATGGGCGTCTGAGGACGAGTGGTGAGCGCCGGTCTGGAGCGGGCTCTGTGAGCTCCCGGATTGGAGTGGGCTCTGGAGTGGACTCAGCGAGCTCCCCGACTGGAGTGGGTTCCTGCATCTCCCGGGGCACTGCAAGAGACTCAGACCGACATGAGATCACCAAGTTGCGGTAACCAAGATAATCAATGAAGCCCCAAAAGTCAAGCATTTTAAGCCCATCCATCTCCCGAGTAGGCACGGGATTGTCTAAACAATCATTAAGGATTTTTTTTAAGTCTGAGTCATGAAGTCCCATCCCAACCTTGCGAGGTTCCAAAAGGACTGAGCGAAACCTCCCATCTCCATCCCCCGTTGGCGAAGATCCGCCAACATCCGGAGCCGAGCCCTGCGCTCCTTCGCAGGAGGAGGAACAATCCGAACGTCCATGATGCAAAAGGTAACAAAACAAACTGCTGGAACTAGTCATGGCGTCTGGATTCTGTCACGGAATGCCAGGAGAAAACGAGGTAAGTTCCAAGTGCAGTTTATTGAAAATAATAACAGAACAAACAGAACAAAAACGTTGCAAAAGGTAATCCAAAACCTGACACCGACAACACCAACTGAGAAGACAATACAATCAAGACGCAAATGATAGACAGAGAAGGCATGATATATATAGCTGTGTTAATGATGAACAGGTGTTACCGATCAGACAGGATTAGTGAGCAGGGGACTATGGGAAATGGAGTTTAACACAAAACAACGAAAAACAGAAGAGCGCCCTCAAGTGACCAGTCCAGGTCACCACAACACACACTGTGACAGTATTAAGCAATGCATAAATACGTGTTTGCTTTTTTGTTTATAATTGTTTATGCAATTACAAAATTATATTTGATTTATATGAGTTAATTTAGACATAATGCACGTTTTTTTATAGACAGTTAAATCTTTGAGTTGACCATTTAAATGTGCTGCATTACTTTGCTCATTGCGCACTCCTGTGGCCTCGCGAGACAAGAAAAAGAGTTAACCTATGTTAACCTATTTTCTACTGCATATGAACATTAGAATCAGAATCCAGATGAGCTTTATTTCCAGATAGTTTACAACAGACGATGATTGTTTTAGTGCCAGAACTCCACAGTGCAACAAAGACATGACAGACAGGACAGAGATAATAAAGAATATATACAAATATACAAAATGTCCCATGTACAAAAAAAGCAAACACAATATATAATATAGACAATTTAGTATGTCACATGGTATGAATATGTGCAGAATTTGAAATGTAAATAATTATGTGTGTTTAATAAATACTTTATCCTCGTGTTCCACGATTATTGTTAAGTGTTCATGAGATGGATTGCCTGAGGATAGAAACTGTTCCTGTGTCTGGTCGTTTTGGTGCTCAGTGCTCTGTAGTGTTGACCAGATGGCAACAGTTCAAAGAGGGGGTGTGCTGGATGTGAGGGGTCCATAGTGATTTTGCCAGTCCTTTTGCTCACTCTGGATAAGTACATTTCTTGGAGAGTGGGGAGGGTTGTACCAATGATTCGCTCAGCAGTCCGGACTATCCTCTGAAGTTTTCTGAGGTCAGATTTGGTAGCTGAGCTGAACCAGACAGTTATAGAAGTGCAGAGGACAGATTCAATAATGGCGGAATAGAACTGTTTCAACAGCTTTTGTGGCAGGTTGAACTTCCTCAGCTGGCGAAGGAAGTATCTGGGCCTTTTTCACAATGGACTCAATGTGATTGTCCCACTTCAGGTCCTGAGAGATAGTGGTGCCCAGGAATCTGATTGACTCCACTGCAGTCACAGTGCTGTCCATGATGGTGAGTGGGGGGAGTGCAGGGGGGTTCCTCCTGAAGTCCACTATCATCTCCACAGTTTTGAGCGTGTTAAGCTCCAGGTTGTTAAGACTGCATCAGACAGCCAGCTCTTTAACCTCCTGTCTGTAAGCAGACTCGTCACCGTCCTGAATGAGGCCGATGAGTGTGTTGTCATCTGCAAACTTCAGGAGCTTGGCAGAGGGGTCTTTAGAGGTGCAGTCGTTGGTGTACAGGGAGAAGAGCAGTGGAGAGAGAACACATCCCTGAGGAGCTCCAGTGCTGATCGTACGGGTGCTGGATGAGAATTTTCCCAGCCTCACTAGCTGCTGCCTGTCTGTCAGGAAGCTGGTGATCCACTGACAGACGGAGGTGGGCACGGAGAGCTGAGTTAGTTTGGGCAGGAGGAGGTTTGGGATGATAGTGTTAAACGCCGAGCTGAAGTCCACAAACAGGATCCTCACATGCAGGGGATCCAGTAAGGGTGCAGTGATGTCCTTCAGATAAGCCAAAACCAGTCTTTCAAATTATTTCATGACCACAGACGTTAGAGCCACAGGTCTGTAGTCATTAAGTCCAGTAATTTTGGGTTTCTTTGGGACGGGGATGATGGTGGAGCGTTTGAAGCATGAGGGGACTTCGCACAGCTCTAGTGATCTGTTGAAGATCTGTGTGAAGATGGGGGCCAGCTGGTCAGCACAGGTTTTCAGACAGACTGGTGTCACACCGTCTGGTCCTGGTGCTTTTCTTCTCTTGTTCTTTCTGAATACCTGACGCACATTATCTTCACTGATCTGAAGTGCAGGTGGGGGGGAGAGGGGGGTTGCAGGAGGTGTGAAAGGTGTGTTTTCAAACCTGCAATAGAACTCGTCTGCCAGTTGTTGATTCTCCACAGTGCTGGGGGATGGTGTTTTGTAATTGGTGATGTCTTTCAGACCTTTCCACACTGAAGCAGGATCACTGGCAAAGAATTGGTTATTTAGCTTTCTAGTATAATTCCTCTTTGCCACTCTGATCTCCTTTTCCAGTGTGTATTTGGCCTGTTTATACAAGACTTTGTCCCCCTTCCTGTGAGCATCTTCTTTGGCCTGACGGAGCTGTCTGAGTTTTGCAGTGAACCATGGTTTGTCATTGTTGTAGGTTAAATGAGTCCTGGTAGGAATGCACATGTCTTCATAGAAACTGATATAAGATGTTACAGTCCCTGTGAGCTCGTCCAGATCGGTGGCAGCAGCTTCAAAAACACTCCAGTCAGTGAGGTCAAAACAAGCTTGTAAATCCTGCTCTGCTTCATTAGTCCATCTTTTTACAGACCTTAATACAGGTTTAGCTGATTTCAGTTTCTGCCTGTAGGTCGGTATAAGATAAACTAAACAGTGATAAGAGAGCCCCAAAGCTGCCCGTGGGACTGAGTGATATGCTTCCTTTATTGTGGTGTAACAGTGATCCAAAATATTACTGTCTCTGGTGGGACATGCAACATGCTGTCTGTATTTTGGCAGTTAACGGGAAAGATTTGCTTTATTACAGCTGAAATAGCCCGGCAGATGAAGCGCGCTGTCCGGAATGGCGTCTTTCAGCCAGGTTTCTGTGAAACACAGAGCAGTAGAGTTTGAAAAATCCTTATTTGTCCAGAATAGCAGAAGAAGTTCGTCCGTTTTGTTGGGTAGAGAGCGGAGATTCGCCAGATGGATCCTAGGCAATGGCGTTCGAAATCCGCACTGCCTTAGCTTCACGAGCGTGCCGGCTCGCTTCCCCCATCTGCACGTCCTGAAGCACTTGATCAGCACAGCAGCTCCGCTGACTACAATGTCCAGCAAAACATCAGAATAAGCGAAATCCAGTGGGGGTATAAGATTTGTGGGGTTTTCGCCGAATGTTCATCAGTTCCATCCCTGGTAAACTGATCATGTTTGATAACACAAAACATGAAAAATGAACAAAACCGGGACAAACACTGGCAGCCATGCCACGATGCCGGGTGCGGTGCCATCTTACTTGCCTGTGATATTTGAATGAGATATGCGTTTATTTGTAATTTTGGTTTTTTGACTGTAAAACAAAAATTTTGTTGTTTGTCTCCATAAATTGAGTTAATTTCAATCCAGGTGGGTAAATTGTAAAAAAAAATTATCTGGCTCTTGTTTAAAAATAATTTAATAATAATTAAAAAAATTTTTTTTAAATAATTATCGATACCGAACGATATGAAACATTATATCATTGAGACATTTTTTAGCTATATCGCCCAGGACCCTACCGTCAAAATATAAATTGTGAAGTAATAGATTACGATTTACAGTAGAATGTTGCTTCTCAAGTTACTACTCATAATAGGTTAATAAGTATATTTTGATTTAAAATTTTAAGAATATTACAAAGTCTTTCTTTCATGCTTATTTTAAAACAGTAACATTTTACTGAACAGCCAGTTGTTTGTCCAAAAAAATAAAAGAAACTATTGAAATTTTTATTTGATTCATATTTTAAAGATGCATGATTTTCAGTCAGTCAGTCTGCTTTAATTTATGTCAATTTCTTCACAGGTACAGCCATAACACAGATCTTGAAATTCGTTACTCTCAAACCCTTGGTGCATACAGATAACATAAATACAGATTAAATACAAAATACAAAATACAACTATACAAATATACAAATAAGGTAAATGTGCTCCTCTTCAGCTGCTGAATGATATACTACGGGAAGATGGTTCTAGAGTGCAACCAAATGTAAAGTAAACACTTATTCTTTCTGCCATATCAAGAATGATTTTAGTGCATAAAAAATGATTTGTGATGAATATGGGCTGCACAAGAAGCGTCTGCCTCTGTGGTATCGCTAGTCGCACAGTGACAGAACACACAAAAAAAAATATGTGTAAAAGAAAATCGCGTAAGTCTCGGCAGGCGGGCCTTGTGAGGGGAGTGTTAAAGGGTCCGTGTGTAGGAGGTGCGGAGTGCAGTGGTCGTGGGGAAAAGAGGGAGGGGGAAGGTCGGAGGTGGCTATCTGCCACCCCGTCTCGCCTGTCACAGCGCTGATGGATAAGCTTCGTCGTTTCCTTGCGGTTTCTCAGTTCTCGGCCTGGTCTTGGCCTGGAGACTCCGCAGTCTCCTCTCTGATGGCAGCAGACTGAAGAAGCTGGGTGTCGGGTGGGTGGGATCACCTGCAATGCAGAGGGCTTTGCGTGTGAGACGGGTGTTGTAGATGTCCTGAAGGGAGGGGAGAGAGGCACCAACGATCTTCTCAGCTGCTCTCACTATGCGTTGAAGTGTCTTGCGGCCGGACGCGTTGCAGGCGCCATACCACACAGTGATGCCTGCTTCCCGCTTTGAGTCCCTCGCCCACCATGGTTTAGATCGTCTCCCCACTTTGTATGAAATCATAAATCCCAGAAAATGCTTAAATACCTCAAGAACTTATCCGTCAACGTAATTTCGGTCCATAAGCCCGAGTTTTTCCGTTCATCCATTTCCTGTGTACCAGAAACGTTACACAGTCTGGTATATTCATTTTATCGCGGTGCGTTTTTCCTCCCGCTCGATTGACTCGTATAGCTCGCGCCGGCCTCTACTGGGATATCCTTTCCTGAAATTTAATTAACCCATTAAAATGGAATCCAGATAAATAAAAATGTAAGACACAGAATTTGGGAAAAATAAAATGTAATTGGAGAAAAAAGAAAAAAAAATTCATAGGGCCATAAAATTTACTTTTTAACTTTTAATAAATTGTTTTTAAATTGTATAAGCTCCATAATTTACATTTTTGATTACTAATCAATTAAATCATTGAAACTGAGTACAGAACCCAGGGGCTGGTGTTTACCTCTCCTGACGGGGAAATAAACACCTGTGTGCTGCCCCACACTGCTGCACATGAAAAAGCTACAGGCTGTGGGCTAAACATAGTCACACATCCCCTGTCCTGTGATCTCGTAAAATTACAGAGGAACCCTATGTCGATTCGCATTCACCTGGAGCCCGACATGGTGCTCTTTCTCAGCTCCACTACATTCTTCGTCTCTCTGTCCGACAAAGTCCCTACATTTCTACAGTGTGTTGCTGGGCACTTCATCGTCAATGGATTCCGTGCACGGACGTCAAATATTAACAAGACTACAAGCTCTAGGTTGGGGAACCCTCCCGAGCGGAACGGATCGCACCCGGGAGAGAGACTCTCGAACTGGCTGGTAAACGCTGTTTCCCCGTGCAGCCTCCGCCGGCGTATACGGCTGCCTCCCCCCGGCCGGCCCGTAGTGTGAGGCCTGATGTCTGTGAACGTGCCGACCGTGGCTGGCATCCTTATCCAGGTACGAGTCACGTAGTGGTCGCAACTAGCCCTTTAGTTGTTCGTCTCCTAGTGGTCAATTTCCTCCAAAGATCCACAGATAGCAACAGTGGCCAGGAACTTCCCGGGACTCCGCCAGGTGCGGGAAAGTAAATGTGTATCACTGGTGTAGCAAAGACAGGAAAAATTTGATTTCTGAAAAACTGAGCTCAGGGTAAGCACATAGTGCAAACAGCAGACGTACTAAAACAGAGCCCTGAGGAACCCCGCAATCTAACTGCACAGCGAAATTCCCCTCACCCGGCGGTCTAAGAGGAACACCCCCTCGTGAACCTAGTAGAGCCTTATGAGAGTCCTACAAATAGTGTAACCATTGCGGATCATTTCGGGTTTTTTTTTTAAACATCTGCTTGGGTTCAGATGATGCATTCAGATAAGTAGCCGAAATAGGATGTAAAACTGATGATGGTTTCAGGCTACTTGCATTCTCTGAAATTAGTTTATGAAGAAATTTAATTTCAGATAATTTATTTAATTAATCTTCTAAGAGAGCGTTTAGTGTCAATTATCTTTAAAGTCTCAGTCACAAACAGGAAATCTAATGCTGGTTTTAAAAAGTCATGTAAGCAATCTGTAAACAATTTTTTTCGAGATCATCCCCGCAATCAATAATGCTAACTTAACGGTTAGTGGCTCAGAGAAAAATTACAGATGGAGAGCAGTATTTCAAGTATCTCACAGTTGTTGCAGTGAGCTTCTGTACCCTGAGCAGGGTGACGAGATGAATACTAATGTATCAGAACGAGGGACTTGTCATCGCAATTCCAGATTGTTGACTGAGCACACAACCACAACAACATGATCCACAATGGACATAGTGAAAATATCGAGTGATTCCCAAGGCCATGCACTGATTGAAAACTTCAGCTGAGAGTCGACATAAAGACTTTAGACAGTAAAGATCCAATGTAGATTAGTAAAAGCCCATGGTGGAAAGAAACCAAGGAGGATCTTTTTCTACTCTCACTACTAGTAGTTAGCTATGTTATTTTAGTAGCTTGTTTAGTGTGGTATATGACTTAAAACAAAAGAGCAGCTTCACTGAAGATTTACAACTGCAAGAAATGACAGGGAAAAGGAGCTTCACAAACACTAAGGGTGTACTCACACTAGGAAAGTTTGCTAGTTCACTTGCTTTGATCCAGACTAAATACAATGTTGAATTTTTTTTGTTTGGTGCGGTTCGCTTTCACACTGCCCTTTTTGCAAGTGAACCAGAAATTGTAAACAAAACCACACATGTGGCTAAGGTCATCCCATTCATTGTACAGAAATTCTCAAGCAGGGAAAAGCAGCAAGTGCAAAACCAGGCTAATCATGGAGATCTTTCGTAGTGCAATTGTTACTCTTTTACTGATTTGGTGTTATCTACTAACGCAATATATAGAATCTTATTAGCATCATGAGACAATGTCATACGATGCTGTAATTACGACTTGCCGAAAATTAAATCTATAGATATAAAATACTTAAAGCATATCACAATGTTAGTTTAAAGGAGACATATTATGCCCCTTTTTACAATATGTAATATAAGTCTCTGGTGTTCCCAGAATGTGTCTGTGAAGTTTCAGTTCAAAATACTCCACAGATCATTTATTATATCATTTTGAAAATTATTATTTTGAGTGGAAGCAGAAACATGCTTTTTTTCGGGCCTGTCTCTTATTAAATGAGTTATTGCTCCCCGCCCCCTTTTCCAGAATAGAGCTGCGCCATTACAGTTCGTAACTGCTAAAAAAAACATCTGTTTTGGCTCTGATTATCATGTTTATTGTGCTGAAATCATGCATTTTAAACCATATTAGTTTAAACTTCTGATATACGGTTTTCTGAGTGCACACATCCGAAGCACACGGACAGAAAGCGGCCACCAGACAGCATGTGAGTACTAAACTAAGTTCTCATTCACACACAAGTTTCCATTAAAAACACAAGTTACAAAAACAGTCAGTTATGTCTGTGAAGGTAAACAGCTGGGAAATAAATAGCATGTTTATTTTAGATCTGTGTGGCAGCAGCAATATACAGTAAATAAATCAATAATTGCACTGCTCTCTTGTCTCCTCTGAGGCTGAGACTCTAAACAGTGTTCTGTGCTCGTCTGTGGAGCCAAAGACAGAACAGTTAGCATGTTTGCTCAAACTTTCACCATGGCATTAGAACTAGTACACCGTTGTCGCTTGCGAAAACACAATAATGGCGCCGTGGGTGGAAACTTACAGATTAAGGGGCGGTAATATTATAATGAGATCCCTTTGCCACGTCACCAAGGGAGCGAAAATCAGATGCGCTCGTTTTTTTGTTTTGTTGTTTTGGTTCAAAACGCGTGCAGAAAAAGGCTTACCAAAACAAAGTTACGGGGTTAATCTTTTTCACGTTTCCTTATTTGGTAGATGCACCGGAGACCTGATTAAAGCACTTAAAACCTGGAAAATTAATTGCATCATATGACCCCTTTAAATGTTTAACCTATATAAATGTGCGCTATTAGGCGCATATCCAATCATTTGTTCGGAGAGTGGAAGCTGAAGCACTTCAGGACATCAGTGGAAGCAAATTAAAATAGGCCGTCATTTTTGTTCATAAAGGTAAGAATACATTGCTCGGAACAGTAAATGGTCTTATAATACTTTTATTTGTGTGTACTCACAATATCAACAAAACGTTGTGCTCTTGTAAAATAAACAAAACAAATAGGATGCGCTTTCTGCCGTCTCGGTCTTGAGCAGGAGCCCTTCACAAAAATGAACCGAAACTCAGAGAATATTTTCCTTACAGACACGATGAATAGAAAGACGTTGAATTCAACAAAACAAATTGAAAACAAAAACTCTTTCATTATGTAATCCGTAAAGATGCATTTCTTTCTAAAGGCGCATCCAATGAGGAGATGGCGAGTCAGGATTGTCAACTATCTTTGTGACACTGACTCAGAAAACACTGGTTTATTAATAAATAATTCAAACATCTCTTTACTATTCCCCACCGACACATTCATGGTAACTTTTGCTGGGGCTTTGCGGCAAGCTTTAGCCTATTTTGCGAGCTCACGTCACGTTGCTGTACGCCATGGTCACAAAAAATGCACGAATTTTTAAGAATTGCAGTTTAAAAACAAGTGATTTAAGCCATTAAAACGCAAACAACAGCACTTTAAGCACGAGCAGTCTATTTCTGAGCGTGATTTCTGGAATTGGGTCAGATCGAGGTTGAGTTATGTTCACACCGTAAACTTACCGTACCAGAGTTCGTTTGGAAGCGGACCGAGACCACCTCTTCAGCTGGGTTTCGGTTTCGGTACGGTTGTTTGGTCCGCACCCGAGTGCGATTGCTGTATTCACACCTGCCCAAAATATCCGCAACAAGAGGGGAAACAAACTTGAGTGCGATTCAATCGAACCAAACAAGACAGGTGTGAAAACACCCTAAGTTCACATCCCAGTTCAGACACACCAGAGAAAGCACTGACAGAAGGTTTTACCAGCTTAAAGAGTGAAGGAGACTTTCTTACATGGATAAAAATGAAACAATAAGCTAGACGTTCAGGACATCCTGAAAAGAACAAGATCTGGATGGATGAACCATACTTTAAAAATCACAAATCTTGTGAGGTGTACTGAAACAGGTGGAGAGAACGTGAGTGGCGCACCTGAAGCCGATCTGGTTGATGTGGTCCGTCTCCAGCAGCATCTTCCACAGCAGACACAGGAAGAGGAGAAGGCGAGCCCTGCATGGAGAAGTGTGTGATGATGTCATTCTCAACGGTCATAGACTTCCACTTCCTGTACTCCTCCTCCACATTCTTCTTCAGGTTAAAGCGGCTCTCCTGTGGAACGTTATTCTGCTTGAAGAACGCTTAGGAAATGAACACAAGAGAGAAGTGAAGTTATGATGAATCTGATTAAAGCTCCACCAAGAACTATAGAGACATCTATGACAATAACTATATCAACGTCCACAGCTCCAGCTCTTTAAAGTCAGTTGACAATTTTTATTTTTTATTGTTCATCAGCTGGAAAAATCTTGCTGAAAGTGATTCCAACAATATTGTCCCTCTGTGCCGTTATTGTTATAGCTTTGCTGTGGACTGTCCTTGGTGGTAAGCATCATTGAGAAAAACTTTGGATATTCCTATATTCTTGGTATCTCTGACTTTCGAGTTCCAACCATAAAAGTGTTCAAGAACCAATGCTCAGATGACAGCTCATACGGAAACAAAGAGAAAACGCATCTACTAGCTTTGCAAGTTTTCAATAGCAAATAGACATCTCATTGCAAACAAACTGCAGAGAATAAATGAGGCTATTCAGTGCCAACAAACATCTGTTTGGCACAGAGGATCCTTTACTGTGTTTATTAATTTGTCTCTGGTTGCTGCAATGTTCACGTGACATCATAGATCATCTCAGAAACCAGAGTATATGATATATCTACATGGGTTTCCAAGTCAGAAGTCTGACGTTGTGACATTTTAGTGTATTTGTCCAAGTTGGAAGTTGAATATTTTGACTTTAATATTTTGAAATTGAATGGAATGTAGCAGAAGTACCATATGAGTGCTGTAAAGCAGTAACAACATAAACCAAGTCCTCATGTTCCCTATTCAGAAAGCTTTCAAACAACAGAAGATTCCTCAGCTCTTAGAGGTAAGTGGATGTCCAGAAGCACTCCATTTCCTACCCATGCACATAACACAGCACTGACGATGAAGAAGAATTCATCTACCTAAGACATCCTGAGATGACGTGATGTCAACCAGTGCATTTAAAAAAATTTTAAAAACCAGAATGAGAGTCCAAACAGCTGATAAAAACATCACAATAATCCACAAGTAATCCACACCACTCCAGTGGATTTCTTACATACACACTTTTCTCTTCTCAGATGTTAACTGATGGACGGGAGTGGTGTGGATTATTGTGATGTTTTTATCAGCTGTTTGGACTCTCATTCTGGTGGCACCCATTCACTGCAGAGCATCCATTGCTGAGCAAGTGATGAAATGACACATTTCTACAAATCTGATGAAGAAACAAACTCATCTATATCTGGGATGGTCTGAGGGTAAGCACATTTTTAGCAGATTTTAATTTTTGGTGAACTATTCCTTTAAGCAGACTCCGAACAGCACATGTTTTATTTCAATCAGATATGATCGGTTCAATTAAGTAACTTCAGGCAGGTGATCTGTAAATTCAAGACTGACTCGTTAAAAAAAGATGGCTCAAAAGAGCTTGCATTCACTGGTTTATGTCTGTTGTTGTGTGTAAGCAGTGAAGCCAAGGCAACACCAAGTGCTGTTATCCATTCATTGTTTATTAATTATTCTGTAGCAGCTCATCCTTCATGACATTACATTCAGAATGCAAGATCTCAAGCCAGATGAAAACCCATGTTTTTACCCGTAGGTGTGAGAAACACTGTCCTCCACATCCGCTGCGTTCTCAAAACTCTGGCCATTTGATAATACCTAGAATACCAAAATCAACTGCGGGTGGTAGATCCTTTTCCTATTTAGTGACCAAACTCTGGAATAATCTACCTAACATTGTTCGGGAGGCAGACACACTCTGTCAGTTTAAATCTAGATTAAAGACCCATCTCTTTAACCTGTTTTACACATAACACACTAACACATTTCTAATATTCAAATCCATTAAAGGATTTTTAGGCTGCATTAATTAGGACAACCGGAACCGGGAACACTTCCCATAACACCCGATGTACTTGCTACATCGTTTGAAGAATGGCATCTACGCTTATATTAGTCTGTTTCTTTCTTATTCCAAGGTCACTGCAGTCACCCGGATCCAGTTCGTATCCAGCCCAGATTATGAATCAGCACCTAGAGAGGACTTCTACAGCCCTGAATGTCAGCGCAGACCAGGACAACTAGATGAGCCCCAGAGACAGATCCCCAGTGAGGACCTTGTCTCCTAGACGGCCACCGGGACGAGATCACAGGAACCAGACGAGTCCTCTGCTCAATCTGACTTTGCTGCAGCCTGGAATTGAACTGCTGGTTCGTCTGGTCAGAGGAGAACTGGCCCCCCGACTGAGCCTGGTTTCTCCCAAGGTTTTTTCTCCATTCTGTCACCGATGGAGTTTTGGTTCCTTGCCGCTGTCGCCTCTGGCTTGCTTAGTTGGGGACACTTAATTTCCAGTGATATCGTTGACTTGATTGCACAGATACTATTTAAACTGAACTGAGCTGGATGATGACATCACTGAATTCAATGATGAACTGCCTTTAACTGAAAATCGAGTGTTTCTTCTAGGGATGTCACAATCCTCAATATAATATCGAACCGTTCTGTACGACATCCACGGTTCAATACGCGCTCGTGAATTGCAGTTTTTGCAATTCTGCAAGTTGGTTTTGCGTTCAAATAATATCGGTGTGTTTTATTACACTCAGAATTGGCTGTGTGTGTGTCAGTGAGTTCACGTGCTAAGATGAGGAAACACCTCATCTTATATTTGAAAAAGCAACATACGCCGAGCATCTTCCCTTGTAATGACATGCAATAATAAGACTTTCTAAACCTGTTGTCCAGCAAAAGAAAACATTTATAAACTTGTTTTTTTACTTCACACATCAGTCGAGTGCTTGAAATAACTTCCTTTTGTGATCTGATGTGGCTTCCTACCCCAGAATGAGGCAGAAAATATATGCTATACTGTAATAAAGGGTATGTCGATTAGAAATGGCTTACAAATATCTTGAATCATTATGAAAACACCCGAGATGGCTTGAAGAACACAGATAAATCATATATTGCTGCAGACAAGTGTTTATTGTCCTTACATTTCATCATTCAAAATGTTTAAAGTTATATCTTCGTTTTATTCAGTTACAGCCAAGTGATGCCTTTATCCATATTAGGGATTTTCCTGGAATCTTCATGAGTTCTCTACTTCTGTGATGCATATGTGGAGTTTCTGTGTGAGGGTGCCCTCTGGTGTCCAGTATGAATGAAAGACACACTACATGTGTTTATAGCACTCAATTGCCAATCCATCCTATTTTGGGTAAAAATGTGAAAAGAATAATACCTCTCTCAAAAGAAATGTTAAGCAGACAATAATAATCCACGCTTTTTCCAGTGTGCAGAAGTTTACATAAGTTTTTGTTGCTAATTTGTTGCACAAAACACACAGATGTGCCAAGCTATCAGAACCAAACCGAAAGCCGGTACCGTGGACTAACTGTATTGTTGCATCCCTAGTGTTTACTATTGTCCTTTTGCATTATTGATACACTATTTTCCTATTTAATATTGTAAAGCTGCTTTGTCACAATCTGTAGTGTTAAAAGCATTATGTAAATAAAGGTGACTTGACTTGACTTGACTACTGCGTGCACACGTGTATGAGTACCTGCAGCGGAGCAGGGAAACAGCTGCGCGTGTGAGAGGCCCAGTTATGAGGTGTGAAGTTCATGATGGTCTGCAAGAAGTCCGAGCCAGTGAAGAAATCTGCACCACACACAGACGGGGGGATTTAGCAGTTCTGTAATGTGTGGTTTTAACAATCCAGGCATCAGCAGTGTGTTAATGGTGTGAAATACCTGTGACGTGTGTGGCTCGAGCCAGCGTGAGGATCAGCGCTTGGTTCAGCTCTTCTGACTCGGCAGACAGCACAGTTTTAGGGTCATTGAGGAAACGTGTGAACTGCGGCTGAGCCTCTGAACTCCCCAGAGCCATGATCAACCTCAGAGCGGTACTCTCGACACTGCTCACACAAACACACAGAATGAGTACAGACAGCAGGCCAGCACACAGGCACTGCCACACTACAGATACTACAGCTTACAGTATGCATAAATTGAGCTGCACGGTTCTGGATAAATTGAGATTTTTTTGTTTCAAATAGAGATCACGATTATGACGATTATGAACTAAGCTAAATAACATGTAATTCACTACTAGAGGCTGTAACGAAATACCAATTGCCTAATTCTATTCAAAAATGTTTATTTAATTTGAATGAATTATTTAAAAAACGATAGAATGAATGATTCAATGACTCACTCATAAATACTTCACTTGTTCCATTCCTGAATGAATCAGCATTTTTGAATGAATCTCTTGAATGAATGATTCAATGATTCACTCATAAATACTTCACTTGTTCCATTCCTGAATGATTCAGCATTTTTGAATGAATCTCTTGAATGAATGATTCAATGATTCACTCATAAATACTTCACTTGTTCCATTCCTGAATGATTCAGCATTTTTGAATGAATCTCTTGAATGAATGATTCAATGATTCACTCATAAATACTTCACTTGTTCCATTCCTGAATGAATCAGCATTTTTGTATAAATCTCTTGAATGAATGATTCAATGACAAGTACATTTTTAACAGTCCCTTGTCACCACCTAGTGGCGAAACAATGTAATAAACATTGTAATCAACAAACGTTAATTGTAGCACCAATTTGAAGCGAAACTCTTTCCGGATTTGCTCCAATTTGTTTGCTACCATAGACATCAGTGTTTATATCCAAACTATAAGCTTTTATCCTAGTACATCTGTGATAATATGAATTACTTTAAGAAAGGAAAAATACTGTATGGTTGAAAAGACTGTTTGTGAAGGTGTTTAATATCTGAAGATGATAACTTCTCTCTCTTTGTCAGCAGCTGCGCTAACACAGATTTGAATGTTCTGATATGGCTTGGTCAAAGGTTTAATAGACACAGGCAAATTGTTGTCATTTAGAAATAAGATTGCATGGGTGTTTGAATCGAGATCACAATCTTTTGACAGCTGTGCTGCTCTAGACTGCGCACCACTGTATTGTGTAATTTTTCCACAATTACAACACTTCCAGAAAAGCATCAAAATCTTAGTCATCATGAGCAGTCTGTGATAACTGTTAACTTTTGCTCATTAACTTTAAGCATTCGGGTAGTGGAAATACTAGCTGCATCTCATTTCGAAGGCTGTGTCCTCTGGAAAATGCATTTGTCGGCCGCACACTTCATCAAAGCTGATTTAATTCAGTAAGTAACCATTACATTCCAATATGTGACCCTGGACCACATCCATTTTTTAAAATTGAGATATATACAGTGGAGCAAAAAAGTATTTAGTCAGCCACCAATTGTGCAAGTTCTCCCACTTAAAAAGATGAGAGAGGCCTGTAATTTTCATCATAGGTATACCTCAACTATGAGAGACAAAATGAGAAAAAAAAATCCAGAAAATCACGTTGTATGATTTTTAAAGAATTAATTTGTTAAATTCCTCGGTAAAATAAGTATTTGTCACCTACAAACAAGCAAGATTTCTGGCTCTCACAGACCTGTAACTTCTTCTTTAAGAGGCTCCTCTGTCCTCCACTGGCTACCTGTATTAATTGCATCTGTTTGAACTCGTTATCAGTATAAAAGACCACTGTCCACAACCTCAAACAGTCACACTACAAACTCCACCATGGCCAAGACCAAAGAGCTGTCAAAGGACACCAGAAACAAAATTGTAGACCTGCACCAGGCTGGGAAGACTGAATCTGCAATAGATAAGCAGCTTGGTGTGAAGAAATCAACTTGTGGGAGCAATTATTAGAAAATGGAATACATACAAGACCACTGATAATCTCCCTCGATCTGGGGCGGGTGGGGAGGCGGGGGGGGGGGCCGCAAGATCTCACACCCGTTGGGTCAAATGATCGACAAGAACTGGTGAGCAAAAATCCCATAACCACACTGTGACCTAGTGAATGACCTGCAGAGAGCTGGGACGAAAGTAACAAAGGCTACCATCAGTAAGACACTGCGCCGCCAGGGACTGAAATCTTGCAGTGCCAGACGTGTCCCCTGCTTAAGCCTGTACATGTCCAGGCCTGTCTGAAGTTTGCTAGAGAGCATTTGGATGATCTAGAAGAGGATTGGGAGAATGTCATATGGTCCGATGAAACCAAAATAGAACTTTTTGGTAAAAACTCAACTTGTCGTTTTTGGAGGAGAAATAATGCTGAGTTGCATCCAAAGAACACATTACCTACTGTGAAGCATGGGGGTGGAAGCATCATGCTTTGGGGCAGTTTTTCTGCAAAGGACCAGGACGACTGATCCGTGTAAACGAAAGAATGAATGGGGCAATGTATCGTGAGATTTTGAGTGAAACCTCCTTCCATCAGCAAGGGCATTGAAGATGAAACGTGGCTGGGTCTTTCATCATGACAATGATCCCAAACACACCGCCCGGCAACGAAGGAGTGGCTTCGTAAGAAGCATTTCAAGTTCCTGGAGTGGCCTAGCCAGTCTCCAGATCTCAACCCCATAGAAAAATCTTTGGAGGGAGTTGAAAAATGAATATATCTAATTAAATGATAAATCCATAAATAATAATTATGTGATTTGAAACTAAATAAATACATATAATATTGTAAATAAAATAAATATCTAACCGGGGGCCCAGCGACAGCCCCATAACATTACTGCTCTAGAGGAGATCTGATTGGAGGAATGGGCCAAAATACCAGCAAACAGTGTGTGAAAACCTTGTGAAGACTTACAGAAAACGTTTGACTTCTGTCATTGCCAACAAAGGGTATATCACAAAGTATTGAGATGAAATTTTGTTATTGACCAAATACTTATTTTCCACCATAATTTGCAAATAAATTATTTAAAAATCCTACAATGTGATTTTCGGGATTTTTTTTTCTCATTTTGTCTCTCATAGTTGAGGTATACTTATGATGAAAATTACAGGCCTCTCTCATCTTTTTAAGTGGGAGAACTTGCACAATTGGTGGCTGACTAAATACTTTTTTTCCCCACTGTACATTATCTGAAAGCTGAATAAATAAGCTTTCCATTGATGTATGGTTTGTTAGGATCGGACAATATTTGAAATCTGGAATCTGAGGGTGCCAAAAATCTAAATATTGAGAAAATCGCCTTTAAGTTGTCCAAATGAAGTTCTTAGCAATGCATTTTACTAATCAAAAATTAAGTTTTGATATATTTGCTGTAGGAAATTTACAAAATATCTTCATGGAACATGATCTTTACTTAATATCCTAATCATTTTTTGGCATAAAAGAAAAATCGATCATTTTGACCCATACAATCAGGGATTGAAATTAACTTTTTCACTCACCAGCCAATTTTGTCTTTAAGTTACCGGCCATTCATAACATCTACTAGCCTAAAGATAAAAACTGAAATAAACCAACAGCTTGAGGCTGTCCACACTGGATGCGACAAAGTGACCGTTGCCAATCATTTCATCACGAGTTCACACTTACATATAATAAACTGAGTAAAGGTTATGCATACTTGGCGTGCTGTCTGGGGAGAGGAGTCCGAGCCTGGATCCAGAGCACTCCCGCCGAGTGCTCCTCCCCATGCTAGGGTAGGAACGGGCTGAAGGTGAGGAGTCGGGGGGGTGGAGGGATGCTGAAAGACTAGAGATAATGAAGGTAAGACTGCTTTGATTATTTATAGGGGTTCTCTCTTGTGCTGGTTGGATAGATGGTGTAATTACTGATGATGGATTGGCCATGTTAATTATCTGCGCGTGCTCCTCCAGAAATTTGTTAATAAAACATCACTTTGTGTCAGTACTAGAGGTGTGCGATATTGACAAAAAAATATATTTATCTCAATATTTTCTGGGATTTTATCGGTAAAGATAATTAGACTATATTTTGCTGAGTGTGTTATTGTGCTTGTATCTTAAGGACTACAGTGGACAGCTGACTCCTAAAGTTTTTGATACATTTCATATTCTGTGTGATTAGTTCATATTGATTAGAAATTTATCTTTTCCAATAAGTTTAAATGGATTTTTACCTTTTATGGGCATTCTTACCTTTATAAAAGTGTGCATCATCTTTTGAGTCAAATTCTTACATTTAATCAGTCAATTAGAATAATAATAGGCTGTTACTAAACAAATGAAATCAGTATCAAGAAAATTCATCTTTGCAGAAGTTGCATATGAAGTGGCATTTAGATATATTTACACACTGTTTAATGCAGCATAGAGGGACATGGAATGTTTTAACCTGCAGTTACAAATGCATAAATAATGTTTCGATATTTTAAACATGAAACATAGAATACTGATATTTGAAATTGTTTAAAAAATGAAGATACTTTAAATGTGAAATTAAAACCTCAAGTAGGTGGCAGCAAGTCACTGTTAATAAGCGAGTAGGTTTTTAGACTGGTACTTTTACTTGTACTTAAGTTAAATTTCTTTAATGTAATGGTACTTTTACTTGAGTAGAATATTTTCGTACTCTTTCCACCTCTGGCTGTGTCTCCACCAAGGCTGGGGCCAGGGTAAGACTAGACTTGGCGTGGGCCAGTTTAATGACACGGGTTGCAATGCTGTGGATCAAGCTAATGGGAAAAACGAAAGGTCATCTGAGAATGTGGTACTCATGAATGAGCACAACTACAATACATTACACACACACCTGCATACATCCATGGTATACATCACCATGGTTTGCTGAAGAAACCTTTATGCATACAGGACTAGCAGCCTTAAGGTCCTGAGTGCGAATGCGTTTTTTCGTATTCGTCATCCTAAAAATTCGTCATGCACACTGAGTCCGATGCGTATTAATTAATCAGTTGCAAAAAAAATTTGCAAAGCAATACTAAATGGAGTCTTCAAGCAGTGAGGATGATTTTGTTGTCCTCTCGCTTCTAAAAAGAGAAAAAGAAAGGAAATATTGGGTCCATTCAATCCTGAGATATAGAGAGGTAGGAGAGTTCCCCCTCCTTATTAAGGAGCAGCGGAATTATCATGGGCGATTCAAAGTTGAATTCAGGATGTCAGTGGCTCAGTTTGGTGCTTTGCTAGTGATATTAGAGCCACATATTAAAAAGAAGACCACCAATTTCTGTGAACTCATTGTGTTTTAAAGTGTTTTGTGCTGCGAGACGAAGTGGATCAACTAGACAATCGCCATTCTGGATTTCGGTGTTCGCTTGTACGGCGGCTCTGAATTGTCAAAACACTTCTCAAAATGCTTGCTACGGATGTGAAAAAAAGCAAGAAAATCTAATCCGATCCGAATTTTTTATGACAATATGGTTGATCTGAGTTATTATTATTATAATAAAGTATATTTATAATGCAATGCCTTTATCACTGCTTAGAATACTATGAAATATGTTGCGTGCCTTATTCTGTGTAAGAAGCCACATCATCTCACAGAAAGATTTATTTCAAACACTCGGCTGACGTTATGAAGTGTGTTTGGAGTAAAAACATGTGATTAAATGTGGTATTTTCACGTGCTTTCAGATAGAGCAGCATTTACTACACAGAGCCGTTGTTCACTGAGAAGCTACGCAAACAGCTGTCATTATCGCAAACGATTTCTTCAATTTCATAATCGCGCAATAATATCGTCTGCCATTTATTTGCGTAACTTGTCAGTGAACTACGGCTCTGTGTAGTAAATGCTGCTCTATCTGAAAGCATGTGATGGAGATTTACTGCTGATTACAGAATCGGCTTTACTGACCAATTGCGCATGACAATCGCATTCGATTAGCGTGCAGGCCTAGTCTTCGCTATTTTCTATTGTTGTTGTTCTGTCTCTTTAGTTTCGTTTTCTACTGTGAAACAATGGCCCGGCACAGTGTTGCCACCTGGTGGAACAACTGATTACTGCAAAATAACTTTAATGCGCATGTGCGACCTGCGCGTACAAAGTACTTTGGGCTTTAGAGTAACTCATCATGACAGAACAAAGAGAGCAACACATGTAGTTAAAGTAAGTAATGCCTTGGTATGTATGATAAACCTCTCTAAGGCTGACCACACAGTAGAATATTTTAAGACAGATTTTAAGCCCAATTTGCACCACTCCTGAAGGTTCAGGGTGTGTGGCCCGATTCAAGGCTTGTCGCAAACAATTTTTTGCCCAAAAATCCTCTATTGTGTGGTGTCATTACGAGTATTTAACTGCTCCCGATTGAGACAGAGCGTCCCTGAACTCAAATCATAAATATCAAACATGTTTGATATTTACAACTCTTGATCGGGCTGCCTCTGACGTGATACCCGCGATAGCCAATGAGAGCGAGCAAGCATCACTTACCGGATGTTGCATGCTTATATAGCTAAACTTAGCAGCCCAACATTCTACGAAATCAGAGTCACTTAGAACAACGCAACGTGCCAGGAGAGCCAGCTGACAACATCGATTGTTCTCCATTTGTTTTTCTTCTCTAGTCACGTGTGATCTCGCGATTCTCCGTGAGATCTCGTGTCACTGTGAAATCGTTCCTACAGTCGACAAGTGTGTGGTCTCACGGTCTGGTCAAATCAGTCTAGTGTGCACATTCAGAGGATTATAAGGCTAAAAATCGGTTGAAACTGTATTCATGTATGTGGTCTCCCATGGTTTTAAAACCATCTAGTGTGTGGCCAGCCTAAAGCCCGAAACGCACTGCACGATTTTAGCAATCCTATAAGATCATTGCATATCACATGTGACATGAATCTAATAAACTTGGCTACGACATCTGTACTCTATGATGCATGTTACTATAGAAGAATAAAACATCAGCATGTGCTAGTGGTGAACTAAAAGAGCATGATAAATCACACTTTGGCAGTTGTAGTTTTTATGTGTGCTGAAAAAAGTGGAAGGGATAAGAGCTTGAGCTAAGTAGTTTTATGTTTTAGCGCCATGTCGCGTTGATTTCATGTTGCATTTTTATTGGCTGTTCAGTAAACGTGGGTCATAGAAGCAAACACACTGTGAGATGATCATGCTGAATCGTAAGCTATCTTTGGTCGCTAGACTTTGAAAACTTTGTAAACTGTTGCACAGACACAATACATTCACACAATATTCTAATTGTTATGACCTTGACATTGGGGAGCGAGGCTTATCCATAACTCTGTGTTGCTTTAATCTTATTATCATGTGTCCAGGATACGCAATAGTGTTTTTGTACAGCCTTGTTTTGGAGCCTTTAATTACTAATGTGGTTTTTGTGCAATAAATATCATTAATATTTGTCTAATTCTTTTTGTTCTATCGCAGGTATCATTCCATCATTTTAAATTAATAGTGCACATACATGTATATAGGGGTTGTCCAATGAAACACTGGCCAGTTGGCCAATGCCAAATGTGGGTTTCAATGGTGCCAGCAGCACAAATCTTGGGCTGTGGACAATGTGAAACATGTTTTGTTTTCTAAGTCTACTTTCACTTTCTTTCCCACATCCAGGAGAGTTAGGGTGTGGAGAAGGGGTGCCCAGAGTGAAGCATGAGGTGGATTAGTGATGGTTTGGACTGCAACCTCATGGCATTCCCTGGTTTTTACAACGTTTTAAACCACGGCTTCTTGGGGCTTATTACTTTAATTTGCAATGGTTCAAGTTACCTAATTGTTGACCTAAAATTGACCTAAAGGATCGGACATAGACCCATGAATTGTAAGCAGGAAACAAGCACCTGGATTCCGATTTTAATTTCCCTCAGTTTGGTTTCGGACCTCCTTCATATGTGGAAATAAACCAGACATGAATCATGTATGCGCATTCGTGTCTGCAATGTAAACAGACAGATAAATCACTGAAAAAGGGATTCTGACAGAGGAGGACTCCCGCTAAAGGGAAAACCACCTAAAAATGTGGCTGGACTAGTTTTAAACAGCAGTTGGGCTTTGTTCTATTTTCGCGCAGATCTGGCAACCTGTCAGTAATGTCCTGCCCTAGATTGATTCGCCAAGTATATAGTGTAAAAGCAGATATCGGATACGGGTCACTTTTAAAAGATGTTAGTTGGTCGTCAAAAACAAATCGAATATAGTCAACAAATCGGAACTAGGCATCAAGACCTGCAGTGTAAATGCAGCCACAGTGATCTGGCCACTGTTCTACAAGAGGAATGGCTCAAAATCCCTCTGACCAGCATGCAGGACTTATATCTGTCATTCCCAAGATTAACTAATGCTCTACTGTAGAGGTTCGGCTCGATATTTGATTGCTGGAACTATCGGCTATCTGCAAAAATCCATGCTGATAGTTTTCCAGGTTGCGTCCATTGCTGGAGCAGCTGAGAAGGGTCTGCTGTCATCATTCAGAGCGAGAGCGGCCTCTAGAGACGAATCACTGACACCTCCTGCTGTTTGTTTTGACACGTGAGACTGCACAAAGCGAGAAAATTCAGACGCGGATTTAAATACGGCCGACAGAAAATCCTGCCATTCACATAGTTCTCTATTAAATTACATTATATTTGTCCCAAATCATTGTTAATTTTCATAATGACTTCACCCTCGGCTGTAAAATTGTCTATTGTGCATTTTTTCAGCAAAACGTTTGTCTTTCTGTGGTTCTAATAAAGTCTGTGTGCTTCATATAGAGAGCTGTAATATAGATTGCGCTTTCTCTTTCTGTTTGCTTCATTTAAACACTAAACTTGAAACTCATCTATGCTGATTTGTTCATTCTTTGCTGTTGTTGATTAAATAAACCGTTTTAGACCACCGATTGAACTGAATGTGACAACTATTAACTACCGGTCGACCTCTACACTATCGACTGCAAAAGAAAGCCTTACAACATACTAATACATTTAATTGCAGTTTTTAAAATCATGATGTTCAGCTGCAACAGAATGCTTTGTAAAAAGAGAATAAATGTTTGACTTAATTTTTTTTTTTTATATTGGATTTTTTATCTTTGGAATCGAAACTAGGAATCGATAAGCAGAATCTGAATCGGAACCGATAAAATACAAACGATACCCAACCCTAAACGAAACTAATGGAAGAGATCACCTCATCTTAGTGTGGACAGTGAGGAAGTCCAGCAGGTTCATGGGTAAAGGCGTGACAGAGCCGGACACCATGCAGTTGGTGCCAGGCAGAGTGATGCGCATTCTGCCGTTACCGTAGATCAGTGGTTCCCAAACTGGGGGGCGCGACCGGAGCTATGACAAGGGGGGCGCGGCAAGGCTGAGAGATAATGTACAGTCAGCAGATTATTTTGCAAAAGAAACCTCTGCAGGGTGATAAAGACTACACTGCATAATTATCATGAGGCCACTTGCCTGATAAATAATTGAATGCAAAATATTATACTGAACAAAATTACAAATGCAACACTTTTGTTTTTGCCCCCATTTTTCATGAGCAGCACAACTGTTTGCAGCATTAAAATAATCAGAAATGGTTACTGAGCAGCAAATCAGCATATTAGAATGATTTCTGAAGGATCATGTGACACTGAAGACTGGAGTAATGATGCTGAAAAAGTTTGGGAACCACTGCTGTAGCTGGTCTCCACCAGCACACCCATGGGCAGCGTGAAGCACTCGGAGTTTGTGGAGTATGCGTTACACAGCAGAGCAATCTTATAGTCGGTCATGGGCAGACTCTTATTGCGCAGACTCTGCTGGAGAAACCTGAACACAGAGAGAAGCGGGAAGCAGGTGTATTGTTGGACTCACTGAGCAGTCAGTCTGCGTTAGGGGTGGAACAGTTCTCGGTAAAAAATCGAACCGTACGGTTCTCCACACATGGTTCAGCACGCACTAGAACTGCGGTTTAACTTAAATCTGACAATGCATCTGTAATATTATTTTTTATAAATAACACGTAAAACAAACAGGGTTTGGCTAATGTATCTTTCTGTTGATGGATATGCATACTGGCTTCCCAGTACATTACAACAACAGCGATGAAAAAAAAAAGTGACAAATAATTCACTCTTGTTCAATGTGAATGCCAATGGACAAAGTGTGTAAGTGTGTGTGTATGTGTGTGTGTGTGTGTGTGTGTGTCTAGCTTGAGCAAGTGTGGGATGGGGATCTGGAGTTTGGAGTTGTCGTTCTGAGCTTTGCGGTTCAGGTGAATCCAGATGCAGGTCATTGCGAAGGCGTGAGTGGACTGAGGCTTGTTGATGTCCGGGACTGGAATACACTACAAAACAAAGCCACACGCAATTCAAAATGCTGTCAAGAAGCATGCAAGAACCAACTAGCATATACACAGTTCCTTTCTTCTCCTCATTCTGAGCATTAAGAGAGCTGATCTCATATGCATCACAATTTAGGTGTGTAGAAGGGAGGTTTTGTATTAATATTTTACAATTTTACTGTATTTTCCATCAGGTAAATTCAGCCTTGGTCAGCAGAATTCTTTCAAAAACCTTTTAAAAATATGAACTGACAGCAGGATTTAAAGAGATCTGAAGTCTATAGGATCATCAATACAATCAGACTCCTCTGCCTGTTTGATGGAGAACTCTTCAATGCATTCCACTGGGTGAGCATCTAATTGCCTTGTGCTCGTTACATGCTTTAGCTAAACTCCAGGGCTGATGGGCAGTCGTAGCACATCTGTCTTTCACAGATGCTGTGGGCTGATGGCTGGATCACAGCAACCCAGCAGACGGAGCCAGCAGCTTGTGTTTCATCAGCTGTCCTGCTGGGCTTCACAAACATACAAGCACAAAGCTAACAACTATAGCTGACACCGTGTGCAAACATCACTAATCACAGCAACTTCCCACATGACTAATTCAGTGAGCTAATATTGGCAGCACTAATGACAGACAGCTGATATCGGTTCTGGCTGTGGCCCTCAGTCTGTTTACTATATGGTTCCTTTAAAACATTCAGAGCGAATTTAATAAGAATGAACTGAATCTGTGGACAGAGCTGTTTATTTGCAAGTGCTGATTTAGGGCCTGATCTATAAAAGGAATTATTTACAGGTGCATCTCAATAAATTAGAATGTCGTGGAAAAGTTCATTTATTTCAGTAATTCAACTCAATCTGTGAAACTTGTGTATTAAATAATTCAATGCACACAGACTGAAGTGTTTAAGTCTTTGGTTCTTTTAATTGTTATGATTTTTGCTCCCATTTCACAAAAACCCACCAATACACTATCTCAACAATTTAGAATATGGTGACATGTCAATCAGCTAATCAACTCAAAACACCTGCAAAGGTTTCCTGAGCCTTCAAAATGGTCTCTCAGTTTGGTTCACTAGGCTACACAATCATGGGGAAGACTGCTGATCTGACAGTTGTCCAGAAGACAATCATTGACACCCTTCTCAAGGAGGGTAAGCCACAGACATTCATTGCCAAATAAGCTGGCTGTTTCACAGAGTGCTGTGTCCAAGCATGTTAACAGAAAGTTTAGTTGAAGGAAAAAGTGTGGAAGAAAAAGAAGCACAACCAACCGAGAGAACCGCAACCTTATGAAGATTGTCAAGCAAAATCGATTCAAGAATTGAGTGAACTTCACAAGGAATGGACTGAGGCTGGGGTCAAGGCATCAAGAGCCACCACACACAGACGTGTCAAGGAATTTGGCTGCAGTTGTCATATTCCTCTTGTTAAGCAACTCCTGAACCACAGACAACGTCAGAGCCCTTACCTGGGCTAAGGAGAAGAAGAACTGACTGTTGCCCAGTGGTCCAAAGTCCCTCTTTTCAGATGAGAGCAAGTTTTGTATTTCATTGTGAAACAAGGTCCTAGAGTCTGAGGAAGGGTGGAGAAGCTCATAGCCAAGTTGCTTGAAGTCCAGTGTTAATTTTCCACAGTCTGTGATGATTTGGGGTGCAATGTCATCTGCTGGTGTTGGTCCATTGTGTTTTTTTGAAAACCAACGTCACTGAACCCATTTACCAAGAAATTTTGGAGTACTTTATGCTTCCTTCTGCTGACCAGTTTTTTTGAAGATGCTGATTTCATTTTCCCAGCAGGATTTGGCACCTGCCCACGACTGCCAAAAGCACACTCAACTGGCTTTGGTTAAATGAGCAGGTGTGTGTAGTGCTTGAACTGGCCAGTCAAACTCACCATAACCTGAACCCCCCATAGAGAATCTCGATCTCCATGTTGATGATCTTTTAGTCTATGCTGTTTTCAGTTGATGCATGATCAAAACTTCATTAAATAGCAATCAAAATAAGCTTTGTGCTTTGTTACTTGAAACAAATATGAAACAAAGTCTCAGCTTTCAAACTGTCAATTTTATAACAACAATCAAACAATAAATGTGGTTGGACGCGCTTTAATGTGCCGTGGCAGATCACTGTTTCTCTTCCTTTACTACTAGTTACAGCAGCAAATAAACATGAATGAACATCAGAAGGTGTTGAAAGAAACACCACAACTTACTGAATTAATCATCTCTCATGTAATCACTCATCATTTTTTCAACCGCAGAAAGACGTCAATAAATCAGCTTATGAACAATGTCACGTAACATCACATTTACCCTCAGGAAAGACATTCAATGACCATATAAACTCAATAGTTGACTAGAAACAAATAACTAGAAAGGAGCATTTTGATAAATATATGCACTATATTACATATGTATTATATTTTTACTTAACCAGTTGTCTTAATTAATGCATGTTTGAATAAATCTGTGTTGAAAGCAAATTTTTATTAGAGCCACCCTTTAATGAATTGGAGTGGAACCATAATTATGTCACTATAAAATGTATTTTATAAAACTGCCTTAGGTGAATTTTAAATGTTTACACACAAATTTTTTTTTTTGAGTGTTGATTATTAAATACATTTTATTCTTAAACATTAAGGCATTGACATCGCCACTACAGTGAATATGAAATACGAATTTTGGCATAAACACGTAAATTACATTTAATAAAATGATTGTCAATGAAAAAAAAAAAACTAACTGATTAAAACACTTAACAGCTTCATGACGGGCAGGAAGTCAGCCAGACCTCACTGCAAACAAGCCTGCACTGACCCTTTACTTAGGGCTGCCAGCGCAGGGCCCCTGAGAATTTGCTCATTGGCAAAACGTTGGCCCCTTAGCACTGGTCCTGCACAGGCAGCCCTCACTTAGCCTCCAGGAAGCCTTAGGAGTCTGATGTTTGAAGTCACCGTTATGGAGGTAAGCACTTGCTTTAGTTGGGCTCTTGACTTTTTAACTTAAGTTTTTCTCAGGCTGGTGTAGCTGTGTTTCTAAAGCACATTTGTTATAGCAAAAGTTGCAAGAAGAAAAACTGATCTGATGATCTAGTCATCACGTAGTGGCCTGATTCCCTGATCTCACCCCAAACTTGATCTCTGAGGACATTATTTAGATTTAATTATTTCACGATATAGTAGCCCCAGAATACAACTGCATGAAATTTGGTCCTGCTTTGGTCCAATTAATTTCTACATAAAGACTTAAAAATATTCAAAATGTTAAAGCACGACAAAATTTCATGCAGTGGTATTCTTGGGCTACTATAAAGTGAAATTTTTAAATCTAAATAATGTTCTCAGAGATCAGCCTCTGGATGAGATCAGTACACAGTTTGCAAAAGACAGTTCATCTTCTTGCAACTTCTGCTATAACAAATGTGCTTCAGAAACACACAGTTAGAGCAGCCAAAGAAAAATTAAGTTAAGAAGTCAAAGGTCAAGAGCCCAACTAAAGCAAGCACTTACCTCCATAACGGTGACTTCAAACGTGATTATTTTCAATAAAACAGCGCTAAGGCTTCCTGGAGGCTAAGTGAGGGCTGCCCGTGCAGAGCCAGTGCTAAGGGGCCAACGTTTAGCCAATGAGCAAATTCTCAGGGGCCCTGCGCTGGCAGCCCGTAAGGGGCCAGTGCAGGCTTGTTTGTAGGGGTTCTTCTGAATGCTTCCTGAGATGAACTGCAGGAGCACCCACATCAGGTGATCCCTGCCTTTGATCCAACCCCGACCAGCCAGCTGTTCACGAGATGAAAGAACACAGAGTTCAATGAAACACCGCGAAGTGTATTTGTGTGTGTGTGTGGTATGTGTATGTGGGGTGTGTGTGTGTGTGTGGTGTGTGGGGTGTGTGTGTGTGTGTTTGTGTTTGCGTGCGCGTTTTTGTGACAAATTAGGACATAAATTTGTATAATGACAAAGGTATAACAGAGGTATTACAAGGAGAAGGTGACTTTTAGGGACATTACCCCAATGTCCCCACTTTTCAAAACGCTTATAAATCACACAGAATTAGTTTTTTTGAAAATCTAAAAATGCAGAAAGTCTCCGGTGAGGGGTAGGTTTAGGGGTAGGGTGGTGTAGGGCAATAGAATATACGGTCTGTACAGTAGATAAACCATTACGCCTATGGAGAGTCCCCACTTTTCACAAATAAACCTGGGTGTGTGTGTGTGTGTGTGTGTGTGTGTGTGTGTGTGTGTGTGGCCCCGTCCAAATTGTGTACCCACATGGTGTGGAGAATCTGGAGGTCCCAGGTGCTAGATAGATTTTTTAGTCTGCCCTTGTAGTCCCTGGAAGAAGCAAGAAGGTGGGGTGCCATAGTGTCATTTTATGGTTCAATGTGACCTTTAACAAAGCCTGCACTGGTGGTCACAATCATGCATGAGACCAATAACCAATAGAAAGTTTAAAGTGCAATAATTGTGACCCATACAATGTATTTTTGGCTATTGCTACAAATAAGCGACTTAAGACTTAAGCGACTTAAGGTTTTGTGCTCTAGGGTCACATATTTCATCACATATTTTAGTCATCATGACATCAAATTAGATATTATTGGAAAGCCTAAACGCTGAAAATTCATCACGTAAAAAAAACATTTTGAAATCAGATATTGCATTACCATAGAATTACTTTAAAACCTTTTGGCGGGCTCCTCCCTCTAGTGAGCGGTGACAAATATTTTATTACATATTTATAATTAAAACGTTTTCTTATCTTAACAAAACAAATATTGTTGGAAAGGTCTGTATCTTAAGGTTCCATATTTGGTGACTATTTTGTAAAAGAAATAATATTCTGAAAGAAATTTATACATTTTTGACAGGAAAATGCATTTAATATATTCAGTTTCGCTGGTGGCTATTTTTGGGACAGTGCCTCAATTTTTGAGATTTGAGAAATTTTGATGAGTGTCACTAATTAAACAAGTATCAAACAGTTGGTGGTTGCCATTGACTTCTATAGTATTTTTTTTCCTACTACCAACTGTTTTATTACCAGAAATCTTCCAAATATCTTCTTTTATGTTCAACATAAGAAAGCAACTCATACAGGTTTGGAACGACATGAGGGTGAGTAAATGATGACAGAATTTTCATTTTTGGGTGAACTATCCCTTTAAATGTATTCTGTAAAACTAGCCCATTCAATGGTTAATCAGACAAGGGTCTTCTGATTGACATGTACAACAACCAACCACAGTTCATGTTTGTACATGTCGTTTGGGACACAACTTATACTATGATGACACTAAAATAATAGACCAGCTTGCAGCAGAGTGCATGTCAACTCAAATAATGGCGCAGGGCTTCATAAATGTGAAGGCAGAACGGAAGATATAATGCTGTTAACTGATGAAAGCGACATCAAACAAATCTGTTAAACATACTATTAAATATAATATTATACTATTAAATATTTATAATACAGATGGAACAAGTTGTGGTGCTAGATTATGTTAAGGGGTGAACAATAAAACATCTTAAATACCACAAACATAATAAACCTAGAAATCAAAAATCAAACCTAGGATTACAGTGTAGTAAAAGACAAAAAGGAAATCAAACAAAATAAAAAAAAGTGTCACCTTTTTATAGGGTACAACGGTGCTAAAAACACACATCTTAAGGAAACATTTATGGACACACGGGGCAAAAGGCACACAGTTACATACAATTACTTCAGCTAAAATAATGTTTTTTAAAAATAATGTCTAAGTTAATACTTGTTCAAAGCAATGCTTTTAGCAAAGTTTGTACTATTTTCTGCTTATTTTGATAAATAAAAGAACTAATCTTTGTCCAGTAAATATGCTGTCATTAAAATATGTTAATTTAAAAAATACATTTGAAAATACAGAAACAAAATCACATTAAAACGTAAGATTCTAAAAGCACTGAAGGAGATCCTATAATAATTGTATATAGATTTACAGTAGTAACAACACATGATATTTTATTATATGATATGATCAATATCATGTTTTAATAGGGCTGTCAGTTTAACGCGTTAACGTAATTAATTAGTTATGATAAATAACGCGATTAAAATATTTGAGCGCAGTTAACGCCTGTCAACCGCCCCCAGATGATATGATTAATATCATGTTTTTAAATATGATGGTTTCATTATAAACATGGTGATTATCTCTAAGATGGACACCCAACATAATACATGATATTTACCATCTGAATCTAATGTCATGTCAACAAATGGAAATTATCATGTTAATTATTGTGCCTTTCGCCCCAACAGCAGGGGCGCTTTTTACCCCAAATATCATACATATTCTTTCGTTATTGAAAACTGTTGCTTTAATTATGAAAATCATTAAGAAGATCATTGTCTCAAAATATATTCAATAATTTTAGAGATTTTGTTTTGCTACTTAAATCTACAACATTTTTTTTTAAAAAACATCAAATATTAGATCAAGTTAGCACAGAATCAACTTTGCGCTGTCAAGGTTCAGCCATATTTGCATGTGCATCTTGAAAAGTGAATGCTTTGGAAAGTGCTACGCCAAGTGCTTCTGCCATCCGGTGGTTTAGAAGAGTATAAATATAATAGAAGATATTACTATAATATATAGTTACATAATTTATATTAACATATTATCTTTAGCCCCGTTGTACCCTACTATTTACGAAAAAGGGCCTTGGTTTTGACATGAAATCCAGCACTTTCATGGACAGGTGATTTGAGTAGTTTAATTTTAATCAATGCGTTTTTGGAGTGTTATTATTTATTATTTATTCACCTTTTAACGCCATGCCAGCATCAAGGCTATTTTCATGGCGATCTCAGAATAAATTACACAAGCTACACAATTAACAAAAGCTATGAAAGACGTTTCAAATCTTCTAAAATACATTCAGGTGATACATTTTTAAATAAATCAGTTAAACACACCTCTGAATAAAACTGATGTCTATTTACATTAAAAACAGCACAGTCTAATAAAACATGAACATTTTTGTTTGGAAAGTAAGGCATGATGGTGGTTCTTCACCTCTTAATAAATATCCATGTGCAAGTCTCGTATGGCCTAAAAGACACCTTGTAAAAACAACATGGTCATACCTAGTTTTAAAATTAGTAAAAAATATTTTTCTTACACTAGGATTTATTTCACATATTTCGTGACAGTCATCCCATTCCATCTGCCACATGTCATTAATACAAGAGTTTATCTCAGGCTTGACATCACAGAAAGGAATTTGACACTGAAATATTCAGGTCGAGTGCTTCTTTTGCAGTGATATCTGCTTTCTCGTTACCAGAAAAACCCATATGACCTGGAAATATTGCGTAAACAGTCAGCTTTGGCTACAATCTTTAGAATTATGAGATGATAAGTCTTTACATCTTTGTTTTTGGAATGAGGAGGAAGTTTATAGTTCTGAAACCTACTGTATGTTCTCATGATTAAACTCATTTCTTCAAGAAGATCCAAGAAGCATTGATTTCTCAGCGTGTAATTCGCAGTGTTTGAGTTACTCTGTCTATTGCATCTTTTCCAGCATCATTTCAGTTCATAGGTCTTCTGTTCGGTGCTTTTATTCCTGATGTCTAACCAGATACAATGCCAGTGGTAATTGATTACAGCTACATAAGCAGTCTGCACATGATAAACATGAGCTGTTGTGTTCACTGAACACACAGAGCATATCCAACACGGCCTCACGACGGTCACAGGAGATGGCCAAACACAAATGGGACACGCTTCAGAGCAAACACACACCCATGAAAGCATGACGTGAAGATGCTCACAGAAGCCCTGATCGCAAGGAGAGCTGCAGCATATGGTCAGAGTCAGATCAGCGTTTGTGGGGCTGATTCTCAGGACAGTGACGCCCCCTGGTGCTCGAGGGTCACGTGATACGCTGCAGCTTCCCCTGTAAGGTGGCATGCAGGGATGATCTCTCAGCAATGCTGGGCGCTCGGTGTGTCATTCAGACATACAGTCTGTTTATGTTTAAAGAGCCCATGAAATGCAGGAAGCCAAAACCCCGGATAGGAGGATTTTAGCACTTTTGGTAACATCGTTCTGAAGTCAAAGGGTTTTTTTTAATGGGTTTTTGGTTAAAAGACTCAAACACGGTCTGTGGTTAAAGGAAGAGTTCATCCAAAAATAAAAAATTTGCTGAAAACTCAACCAATCCATCAAGACATTAACGCCTCTATGATGGATTTGTTTCTTACAAACACGCAGCTTTTGTCTTCTCCAGATGTTAACTGATGGACTGGAGTGCTGTGGATTACTTGTGGATTATTGTGATGTTTTCATCAGCTGTTTGGACTCTCATTCTGACGGCACCCATTCACTGCAGAGCATCCATTGCTGAGACACTGATGCAATGCTGCATTTCTACAAACCTGATGAAGAAACAATCTCATCCTGATGATCTGAGGGTGAGCACATTTTAATTTTTGGGTGAACTATTTCTTTGAAACTAGCTCAAGATATTTTATTCTAAGACAAAACACATTAGTAATATCCACTTGTGATTTTTTTTTAAAGCTTTTATTGTCTTGAAAAAGGCGGACATTAAACACAACATTTCACGTCTAATCTACTCACTAGTTGTTTTCACAGCCTTTCACTGTCTTTATAATCACACTATTCTAGCTCAAATTTCCGGGGAAAATGTTCTTAAATAAAATCTGAAAGAGCAGTCTGTATCCTAATGGTGATGCTGGAGTCATGTGACCATGGTTTAGTTTGTTTATAGCCTACGTTTAGCTCTTTACTTCTGCCAAATATATTTAGGTTTCAAAATTCATAAAAGTTGTGTTGATTTGTGAAGATGATCTAAACGTGTAAGCACCATAAACTTGTGTTGGACATAGAGCTTATTTCCTGCAATAATCCAAAAGCCAATGGAAAAATCCTATTGGGTTTTTGTCAATAGAACCAGAGTGATGCAAATGTACGGGCTGACCTACAAAAATACATCTTCGCTGCAGCACTCTATTGATCCGCTCATTCCTTCTATTGTTGTTGTTGTTTTTTTCAAACAGCTAAGAGACTTAAAGGGATAGTTCAGCCAAAAATGAAAATTCGGTCATTAATCACTCACCCTCATGTCGTTCTGAACCCATAAGATCTTCGTTCATCTTCAGACCACAGATTAAGATATTTCTGATGAAATCCGAGAGCTCTCTGGCCCTCCATAGACAGCAAGGATCCTAACACGATCATCACATCATTAAAATAGTCCATGTGACATCAGGGGCAACCGTAATATTAAGAAGCTACGAGAATACTTTATGTGCACAAAGAAAGCAAAAATAATGACTTAGTAAACAGTTTCTTCTCTTCCGGGTCAGAATTTGATGTGCGCTCACAACAGTTCCATGACGTTATTTTTTTACGAATTTGTCAATGTTTAGGGGTAGATGAGCTCAAAATGAACTGACGTTAGCTTTAGACTAAAAGACACAAAGCTCTCGTTTTTTTCTCTCAACATTTTTGAAATACATCTTTGAGTGGATGGGTTTCTGTATGCCCTCTTACAGAACACCAGTACGCCATCTTTAACTCAAGTCTCCGGAGGTCTAAAGTAGGGATGGCTGACGCGAAACTCACGTTTCGGCACGGTGTCGAGATCCCGAAGCGCAGATGTTTCGAAACACTGCTCCGAAGTGTGATTCGAAACACCCATGTCACGTGACTAAGGCGATTCAAAGCATCGGGGCGTTTCACAAGTGTTTCGAAACCCGAATCTGCTTTTGATCGACAGCGTCGGGAACAAACCACACAATCGCACATCTGTCTCAATCTAACTCCCGCAAAGTATAAAAGAGGAGTTAATGCAGCAGAACAATTAATATATTTAAACAAAAATGTTTAAATATAAAAAATGCCAGGCGTTGTGGCTTGATGTCTTTTCTTAATGTTAATTACATTATAAATCGTCAATTGTCTTAAAGGTGACATATCATGAAAATCTGACTTTTCCAGGTTGTAAGTGCTATAATCAGGTCCCGGTGCATCTACCAACCAAGGAAACATGAAGAAGATTAACCCAGTAACTTTGTTTTGGGAAGCCTTTTTCTGCAAGCGTCTGAGAAAACCAGCGCGTCTGATTTCGCTCACTTGGTGACGAGGCAAAGGGATCTCATTATAATATTACCGCCCCTTAATCTATAATAAACCCACGGGCGCCTGTTATTTTTGATTTCGCAAGCGACAACGGTGTACCAGCTCTAATGCCATGGAGAAAGTTTGAGCAGAGCATGCTAACTGTTCTGTGTTTGGCTGCACAGACGAGTACAGAACACTGTTTAGAGTCCCAGCCTCAGAGGAGACGACAGAGCAGTGCATTTATTGATTTATTTACTGTATATTGCTGCTGCCACACAGATCTAAAATAAACATGTGATTTATTTCTCAGCTGTTTACCTTCACAGACATAACCGACTGTTTTTGTAGCTCATGTGTGTTTTTAACGTAAACTTTGTGTGAATGAGAACTTAGTTTAGTGTCACATCTGTGGACAGCCGCTTTCGTGCGTTGCTTCAGATGTGTTCGCTCAGAAACCCTATATCAAGTTAACTCATATGGTTTGAAACACATGATTTCAGCGCGATAAGCATGATAATCAGAACCAAAACATATGTTTTTTTTAGCAGTTACGAACTATAATGGCGCAGCTCTATTCTGGAAATGGGGGCGGGGAGCAGCAGCTCATTTGGATTTAAAGAGCCAGGCACGAAAAACAGTGTGTTTCTACTTCTTCTCAGAATAGGCATTTTCAAAATGATATAATAAATGATCTGTGGAGTATTTCGAGCTGAAACTTCACAGACACATTCTGGGGACACCAGAGACTTATATTACATATTGTAAAAAGGACCATAATATGTCTCCTTTAACTCCCTTTGATTCGCTGTCAGTGTTTCAAGCAATACTTGAAAATGACCACTAGGTGTCACAGTAGAGACGGGTGTCGAATTGTTTCGAAACAGTTTATTGTTTGACTTAGTAAATCTCCTGTGCAAAATTCTGTGTGAAGACATAATGCTGCATGAAAGCCTGACTAAATGATGCCAGGTCGACACACCCCAGAATTAAAGTATATGGCTCTCATTGCAGTGTAAATGCATTCATGCCACCTCCGAGCAGCTTTAAACAGCCGGTGTAAAGACAGCTAAAAGCCACTTCAGAAGCGCTTCTGTGCCAAATTTATGCCAATGTGTAAATTTGGCCAAAGAGAAGTGTGACAAAAACACATTCTTCAGTGTCATATGACGATATGTGTCATCTTGCCAAGCCAATTAAGGAGGCGTCATCGCCATATAATTAAACCTGCACAAAGAACCATGGGAGTGAAGTGTCCATCCACAGTGAAATCCTTTAAGGGCACTTTGAAGTGGCCCTCACTGCGAAGTGCCCTTCGTAGGCGGACTGATGCCGTCTGGAGCGCAGGTAATGAAGTCACACCTGTACAACCAGTCCGCTGTCATACCACACACTGCTGCTGAACTACCCTCAAGGAGAAAAGCTATTAACTAACGCCGCGATGAACAACGCTGTCATTTACAAGGTGAAGAACATTTCAGCAACACACACTCACACACACTGATGCCTTGATGCTATAATGCACACAATATTCATCAAAACAATCAGCAAGTACACATTCACACACACACAAAGATATTTATACATATACTCAGATTCACCCACTTCAACCAACAAAAATGATCAAATAAGTTTTTTTGAGACCTCATATCATCTTACCGTTTTTTCCACATTTTTATTGCATTGTTCATTCTTACAGTATGTGTTCTTTTCAAAATCTCAAACATTAGTGTGCACAAACTCTACTTATTAAGTAGAGTTAAAATATGAGGATTTTTATGTTGCTTCAGTCCTGGCGTCCATTATAGAGGACATGAAAAGAAAAATCTAATGACTTGTTTTTTAGACTCATTTCTGTATTGGAGAAGAGCAAATATCAAGTGGATAAAAAAAATGTTATTTGAAAAAAATCCAGGTATGAAGGGGTTAAAGTTTTGAAGAAAACAACACGAAGACGTAGCTCATGAATATTAATCAGATCGCGTTGACGTTAATTGGAAACCTTCCGATTGGCTCGTGCTGGTTAGGCTCCGCCCACCGGCGCTACAGTAACAGTACAGTGCGCCTGACACACACCTGAGCGACACACACCTGAGATCACTCCGCCTGCACAGAACCGAAGCCCAGGACAGAACAGAATGATAACGACTAAGAGTTTGCAGCTATGGAGACAGTTTTAGTGATCGCACTGTGTTTGCTCTGGACAAGATCATCAGGTAAATATACACATCTTTCTTCTCACTCTTCTCACTCTCAAGTCTGTGATTTCTTATTTTTAAATCATCGATCTCTCCTGTTCGTTCTGTCTAACCTCTAAGCCTTTCACAGCCATGATATTTATGACATTATATTTCTCATTTTAATGTCATGTGTGATTACTAAATAATAACGATATACAGTAGAAGCATATAAATCACTGTGGCTAATGAAGTTTACATGTATCTGTCATTTCAACACTATCTGGAGCTATTTCAAGAAAAGTGTTTCCACCCAACCCAAGCTGTTCATTTTCTGTTTTATGACAGTCAAATGTAATCTTTCCCGCAAAGCCTCTTTTATGGATGCTTTACAGCTCATAATAAAAGAGCATCCACAAACATGTGCTTTCACATTAAAGCAGGAGTTCATATAATGACAGGGGCTCCTGGTATTATTATTTGAGTTATTAGTTATAATTGTATTGATTATTATTAGTGTTACTGTTGTTTGTTATGCATCAGCTTCAGGAACAACAGGAAGCAGATTCTGTCTTCTGCTTCTTCCTGTGGTTTTATGAAATCTGATTTATTTGAACAATGCCTGCATTTCCTGCTGACGCTGTGAAGCTCTGAAAACGGGATACAATTCAATAAGCTGAGATGAACTTCAAGACGTTGAACATGGTCTGTGTGCATACAAATCTCAGAAAGCAACTGTTGGTCTGCTTTATTGTAGCGTCATCAGTTGAGCGACCGCCTGAGCCTCGTAATGTTCACTTCTACTCCGAGAACCTGAGGAACATCGTGAGGTGGACTCCAGCAGCAGGATCTGCCAACGGCACCGTCTACACGGTGGAGTACGCCATGTGAGTGCTCATGCTCAGAGGATCCGTGCTCCAGAGACTCATCCACGCTCGGCCTGAAACAGCATAGGACTCACACCAGAATCTGTCACTGCATTCAATTTAAATGATCAAAGCAAGTGTCGTTTATTTCTAACCAAATGCATTCAATTTAAATGATCAAAGCAAGTGTCGTTTATTTCTAACCAAATAACCTTAATAAGCATGCTGATATTCACATTTATGGGGTAACGTTTGAAAAGGTACCACCCAAGTGACAGCTTTTGTACTTTTTTTTCAAGAGTGTGGTATTGATGTGAAGATGCGATCACTTTACTGACTTGGAGCTTTAAATCTCATCGACAAAAACGAGCAAATCTAGAATCAAGCGATTTCGTTCATTTGAGCAAAGTCAACTTCAAATCTCAAATTACCCACAAACATGTCAAACTTCCGCAAACTTTGATCTAGTGTTACTTTAGCATCATTAAAATGCTACTGTAGTCTTTACTTTGAGATAGTTTTAGGTTTTGAATTAGTTTTTATTTTCATACTTTTATTAAAAAGTTTAGTTAAAATTCAGTTCGTTTAAATTTTGTTGTGTGTTTTGTCATTTTTAGTAGTTTTTTTAATGTCTATATAGTTTTTATAAATTTTAGTTTTCATTATTTTAGTATTTAGTACCAGTTACGGTTAAATTAATTTAAAAAAAAATCAGCATTTATATTTATTTATTTCAGCTAGTGCTGTCAAACGATTAATCGCCGATTAATCGCATCCAAAATAAAAGTTTTGGTTACATAATACATGTGTGTGTATATTTATTCTGCATATTAAAAAACACATGCAGATAGATTTAGAAAATATTCCATGTATATATTATCTCAGATAATTATATCATATATAAACGTAAACATTTTTCTTAAAACTTTACATGCATGTGTGTGTGTTTATATATACACATAATAAATATACACAGCACACACAGATATTTTATGTAAACAAAAACTTTTATTTCGGATGCGATTAATCACGATTAATCATTTTGACAGGCACTAATTCCAGCTATATTTATTTTATTTCAAGCAACAAAAAATGTTGTTTTTTATGGTTTTAGTATTAGTTAACTATATCAACCCAGTTTGAATAGCTGCATCTCATTTCGAATGCTGCGTCCTCCGGAGATGATAAAATACTATCGTCCTTTCTCGGAATGCTCACGTGTTTGCACATCTATCGTAAAGACTTGAATAATTTGTTGTAGGGAATTCTTGTTAGGGGGGTTGCTACTGTGGTCCTACCTCCCCACCCCTGCCTTTCCCCCTCTGTACTCAGTTTTTCCATCTCGGGCTCTTTCAAACACCACACCCCCTACCAGACCGCAACCCCCCATCTGTCGCTCCACCCCTAAAGTCCTTTACCCACCTCCCCCATTATCTTAGTTTTCCACACCCACATAAACACCGTCTGCCTGTCGCCCTTCCAATACCACCACAAAACCGCCATAGTATATGATAGACGCACCAAACCCCTCTCCCTATCTCCGTTCTACCCACAACACCAACACAAACCAACAACTATAAAACAAGTACTATAGTATGGTTCAAAAACACTAGTATTTATTATAAATTACTATAGTACTTTTTCATGTGGGATTTGTCGGCTGCATACGTGAGACTACTTCATTTCAGGAAATTAATCGTTACATTCCAAAGTGAGAAAGAAATGACAGTAAGCTGAGAAGTCCATTTTATTTACATGATGAAGAGCAGAGAGGTTAGTGGAGAAAGAAAACATCTGGCACAAGTATTCTGGAGGTGCTCTGCTTCCCTGAGCTGTTATCGTGACGTGAATCATTCTGTTGTCCTGCAGTTACGGCGATGAGGAGGAGAGCGGCTCTGAGCGGGTGAGGTGGAGGCGTGTGGAGCACTGCTCCTCCGTCACACAGAGCGAATGTGACGTGTCTCAGCAGACCTTTAACCTGGAGGAGGACTACTACGCCAGAGTCAGGGCCGCCAGCGCAAACACACAGTCCGTCTGGACCGAGAGCATGCACCGCTTCAGCCCCGTGCTCCACAGTGAGTGCACTTTATCTAAAAGCTGAATAAATAAGCTTTCCATTGATTTGTGGTTTGTTAGGATAGGACGATATTTGGGTGAGATACAACTATTTGGAAATCTGGAATTTGAGGCTGCAAAAAAATCTAAATATTGTGAAAATCACCTTTAAAGCTGTCCAAACGTAGTCCTTAGCACTGCATATTACTAATCAAAAATTACGTTTTGATATATTTACGGTAGGACATTTACTAAATATCTTCATGGAACATGATCTTTACTTAATATCCTAATGATTTTTAGCATAGAAGAAAAATCAGGGATTTTGACCCGTACAATGTATTGTTGGCTATTGCTACAAATACTCATGTGCTGCCCTTAATGGGGTCATATGATGCTTTTTTTAAAGATCTTTATTTTGTGTATTTGGTGTAACAGATATGTTGACATGCTTTAATGTTCAAAAAACACATTATTTCTCAAATACTGTACATCATGTTAGTCCTCTATGCCCCGCCTCTCAAACGCTTCGTTTTTTTTTTGTTTTCAACAAAGCCCCCTCCTCCGACAAGCGCAGTGTGCTCTGATTGGCCAGCTGACCCATTGCATTTTGATTGGGCGTACACCACAAGCACTCGTCGGAAATGTTACGCACCTTTCCATAATCGCCAGCTTCATCTTTCAAAATAAATGTAAAAGACAGAGCCGAAAGGGGAACAGGAGTCGCGTACCAGGACACAGTGATGAAGCTCGGTATGTGTTTGCAGTACACAAGCAACTGTTAAGACAGCTGACTCCACTGTGATATGACGCTCGCTCTCTCTCTCTCTCTCTTTCTCTCTCTCCACACACTCACACACACACACAACAATGTGCAAAAACTCCTAATTTGAACAGTCAATAGCAATACTTAAACTAATAACAAAGCAGTTGCTGATTCAGAAGTGCCAGATTGTTATAGCAAAGTCAGAATGACCTCCTCTCATAGGTTCACGACACGGTCGTCCATAAAATGCATTGCTGTTCTGTTGTAAGTAATCTTAAATATTCCTAAATGCATCTACTATGGAAGGCCAAATAAAGTGCTTTTGCTTTCGTCTAGAAACACACAGCGTCTCCCTGACATGCTGCTTCAACACTAACTGCGGTTACTGAAACCACGCTGCCTTTCTTTGCATGAATATTTGGGCGGCATTACGCAAATATTCCCACATAGTGACCTAGAAATGTGGGGGCGTGTTAGAACGAGGCGTTTTAGGTAGGTGTGGCTGTGTTGTTGATGCCAGTAATAATACTGTGGCACATGAAACAATAATGACAACAAACAGGCGGCGTATTCAGATATTTCGGACTATTATCCACTGTTCGTGGCAAATCATTAAACTCCGCACACGAGAGCCACGCCCACTCCTCAGCATCCAATCAACAGCTGATGCCCAGAACCAAGTCCCCGCCTTTTCCGAAAATCACTGCAATACATTTCATCAAGAATTCATGTCCACATATTTATTCATTTGCTAAGTAACAGTGTAAATAGCAGGATAATGCACGGTTATTACTGCGAAATAATCCAGCAGATCAATTCAGCTTTGCACATCGCCTTTCCTCTTGTGTCATAAAAGTATAATATAATTGAACTTGTATCAATCTTTTCATGTAATAATAAGTGAGATAATGGACAACCAGTAGGGTATTATCTCTGAGTAAACCTTGAGTTGGGAATCTTGGGATCACCCTGTCAAAGTTTATTTTGTGATTATGACCAGCTGACCGCCGGATATATTCAAATATGTGGAGAAGTTGCTAAGACGTTTCAGTTTTACACGCCGTCACACAGTCAACAGAGAGAAATCTGAGCTCCCAGAAGATCTTCCAACAAAGACTCGAGCTTGTTTTACAAGCCGTAAACTTGTCCCGCCAATTGCAGCATTAGGGTGTTTATTAGGAAAGTAAACAGGGTAAAACACAAAGTAAAACACAGACTTCTCTGTTATAAACATGCATACTGCTTCTCTTGGTGTGTGATTACAGCAGCTGCAGGAGAGTTAACAGCAGCGGCATCGCTGAACTCTGACCTCGTAAAAGCAAATCATTAGCTTCTAATCAATCTCTGTCACGCAGCGGTCCTCGGCGCGCCGCTGCTGGAGCTGACTGTGCTGCAAAACTACATAAACGTCACGATAAAGGGGCCCTTCAGATGGAGAACGAAGAGGACAAAGAAAGAGAAGTCGCTCTGGAAGATCTTCCCACACATGATCTATAACGTCTCTGTGTTCAACGGCAGGAGCAGTCACACGGTGAGTCAAGTCAAGTCACCTTTATTTATATAGCGCTTCTGACAATACAGATTGACCACAAAACCAGTCATAAGGGCAGAGGTGGACTTAACCATTAGGCAAAGGTTGGCGACCGCCTTGGGCCCCCAAAAGCCAAGGGTCCCCAAAAGCCAAGGGCCCCCTAAAAGACAAGGGCCCCCTAAAATGCTTTTTATATGCGAGATGCGCGTTCAGAGCGGACGCGCAAGTGGTTGATGTGGTGTTCATTACCACGACAACCGTCTGTGCTTCCGTGTTGAACGTGCTTCTTAGCAAAAGTAGGGCGATGTAGAAAATGGGGACGGAATCCCGGAATCTATTCATAAAAACGGAAGTCTGTTTTAGCGCGGAATGTGACGGAATGAACGGTGCAGACGCGTGTTTCCTTTGCTATTTAAGCACGCACAATGCTCGTGGGTGTCGTGTGTAGTAGCTAAATAGTATTTTTGCCATTTAATATTCACATACACTAGTCCATGTCGCAGTTTGATTGAAGTGTACTGAACTGCATTTGATTAGCATCATATTTGACAAAGTCCGGCTGCGCGTTACACAGTAAAAACTCTGTGTGGAGGGAATTTGAATGTACAAAAATTAAAGGGTTGTTTAATTTTTGGGAACTAAAAAGAATTAATGTTTTCCACTCATTGTATTACACAAAAAAAAGAAAATAACGGAAAAGACACAACACCAGACTTTCTAAATTTAAAAATAAATAAATAAAATTAAAATTTCATAGGTCCCTGTTATTGTGTACAAATTAATAAATTAAGTTGTTTTTTATGAATTCAAATAATTAGATATGTTTTTGATTAAACCATTAAAACGGAATACAGAAAAATAAAAAAAAGAAAGCGCAGAATTTGGGCCCTAAGAATGTAATTTTTTTAAAACCTTTAATAGGCCTAAATTGCTGTTAAATTAAACAAGTTTCATGATTTTAATTAATTAGACAGGTTTTTTGTTCAAATTTAATATAATCATCCAGACAAAAAGAAGAAGAAGAAAGAAAAAAAAACTGAATCCAGAAAAATTTTAACGGAAAAAAAGATTTTGGAAAAAATCAAACGGATTTCATAGGTCCTACAAATATCATGCATCTGAAGCTATAATTTAATACTAAGCAACAGTGCATATTATATATAGGGCCTATTTTAATTTTTTTAAACAGCGCTCACTCGTTTTTGTGAAAGACCCAAGAAGGAGCATGCACAGTCACTCTCCACACAGCCACACTTCATGTTTGGTTGAAATAATCCTTAAGCATGTACATTTATAATTTCCTTCAGTTTAATTTAAATGTGCAATTAAAATAAATAAAAATAAATGTATATTTTAAAGTTTAGAATTAGACAGTTGTGTACACAATTGCATAGTGAAAATTAAGACTAGCGACTTAAGACTGCTTTTGTGCTCCAGGGTCACATATAGGAAAATACTATATTTTCAAAATAGTGTGTCAATAATGCAAAAGGAGCGTGCAGAAAAACACTCGCTCACTCACTTAGCCAAACAGGAAAGTCATTTCTTTTGCACTTTGTTGCTCTGCCAGAACTACATGCTTCTTAAAAATGGGAACGTGACGCTGGGCCCTCTGGACTTTTCCACCCGGATCTGTGTGAGTGTCCAGGCCCAGTCGGAGTCTCTGCCTCTGGCCTACAAACCCAGCGAGCGGCAGTGCGTCGAGACGCCCAAAGGTAAGCCAGCTCCATCAGCCTTTTCACTTTCAGATTGCCCGGCGAACAGGTTTGAGCAGTATGTGACTGTTGAGGAAGCCTATCATTTTATCAGCTCGTGCACAATGCTTGACTGTAACTGAGGTGTTTTCCCAGCGTGCTCGGAGCTGGACTTCCTCATGCACGAGTCTCCAGACGGTGTGTGTGTGTGTTAATGTGTAACCCGCTGGTGTTTCTCTCTGCTGTAGACCCGTTCAGAGATCAGCTGCTGGCTGCTATGTTGGGCGGCGTGCTGCCGTCTGCGCTCTGTCTGTGTGTCCTCGTTGTGCTCGTGGGACTCGTCCACTGCTACATCACCGACCACAGACAGAGACTGCCCAAGAGCACGGTATTACAACAAACACACAAACCTAAATCTCACGCTACTAACACAATATTTAGAGACCGCTGAGGATGGGCTTGTTTGACCTCCAGAGATTCAGCCGGGCTGGGACAGAATTGATGTTATGAATGTTTCTACTGAATAATCTAATGCATCCCTACTGAATAAAAGTAATCATTTCTTTAAAAAATAGCAATAATGTGCAACTAATGTCTGGTAGACAATACTATTAGGACAATACTATTCAAAGTTTTTGGGGTCAGTACGTCAGTTTTTTTTCTGACAGAAGTTAATCTTTTCTTTCGCATTAGGACGCATTAAACTGATCAAAAGTGACAGTTAAAGACATTTGCACAATGTTACAAAATAATGACTCAAAAAATGACTTTTTATTAATCTGTGAATCCTGAAAAATAAAATGTATCACAGTTTTCACAAAAACATTGTGCAGCACGACTTTTCAACATTGATAATAATCGGAATGTTTCTCGAGCAGCAAAGCAGCAGTCAAATCAAGCATATTAGAATGATTTCTGAAGATCATGTGACACTGAAGACTGGAGGAATGATGCTGAAAAATAATACAGCTGCGCATCCAGAATCATGGCAGTTTAAAAGAGATCACTAGAATAGATATTTTAAATAGTAAAATATTTAAAATTTAATGTGTTATAACTAAAAAAAGTAATACAGCCTTGGTGAGCATAAAACACTTTTTGTTACTAACCCCATACTTTCGAATGGTAGTGGCTCATGTAAAGGAAAGATGCCTATCAATACAGTATTATCACAGAAGGGTTTCAGAATAGATCATTCTGTTTATTTGAGGATGGGAGTCATATCATGTGATCTCGTCATCAGCTGACAGTAATAATAATAATAATAATTACTTACATTTATATTTACATAGAAGGGGGGAATCTCCTCCATCAGTAGTTTTGATCACATTATTTCAGCGCTGAAGTAACAGTGTACTCTTGTCGTTTCAGGACGTGGTTGGTATGAGTGAAAGGCTTCACACTTTCCAGCCAGAACAACAATCTCCAACAATCATCATTAACGTGGTCAAAATGGGTTTGTATGGAGAGGAGTCGGCTCTGCCTCAGCTGGTGTGCGGTGAGGACTCGTCAGCGGCGGTGTGTTACGCTCAGCAGCGCGCTCCTCCGTTACCGGACGGGGAGGACTCTGTGAGCGTGGACTCTGAGCCGCAGGATGCTGCAGATTACGGCATTGTGCTGCCAGCCGCTGTCGAAGCCGAGAGCAGCCCATACCGGACACAAGAGCTCACAGTGCTGTCTGCGAACGCCTGTGAGGATGAGCCAGACGACCAAGACCAAGCACAGATATTCCTGGACTGGAGCCCAGAGACTGGAGAACTGAAGATCCCTCTGATGGGCTTGTTAGGTCTGGAGCATGAAGCTGAGATCCAGACTGAAGCGGTCACGCTGCTGCCTAACCTCATCCTGAGACAGAGCTCGGGGGAAAGCTGCGAGCCGGAGCCGGACCACTTCATCAAGATGGAGCGAGACTGGGGCCTCGTCATCCACTCCAGCCCAGACTGACAGAGGAATAATGCTGCTGCTGCTGCTGCTGCTTCAGACTCCTGACAGAATATGAAGATTGCTATACACTTGCTATTTATCTTATCTGTGGTGTTCAGGTTTAAGGTGTACACATGAGACGATATTAGGGCTGCAAAACGATTAGTCGCGATTAATCGATTCAACATAGAAGTTTATGTTCACATACTATATGTGTGTGTGCGTGTATTATTATGTATATATAAATACACACACATATATGTATATATGAAGAGTTCATTGTGCAGAACATTTGTAAAATGTTTCACACAATTATTTTTTGTTTTTAGAATATAAAATGCTGTTGTGTGTTGTGATTAAAATAAGAATAAACGGCAATAATACCAGGATTTAAGAAAATTATCTGTTTTTGCAAATAAACTCTTCTATATATAAAAAAAAAGTAATATATAGTTGATATGATAAATCTAACATATTTTCCTAATTATATTAAATGGTGTGTAGTTATATATATGGATATAATAAATATACACAGTACACACACATATAGTATGTAAACAAAAACTTTGATTTTGAATCGATTAATCGTGACTAATCGTTGTGCGGCCCTAGACGATATAATGAAGGTTTTTTTGTTTTCTCATTCACTGTGAACACGAGACCTCATGAACAAAGCTCCGTTCTCTAGCTTCTGTATTCAATTACATTTAATCATGGCCAACACTTTGCCCCAAAAGCCCCAGACGTGCACGGCCTGGAAACTGCTCAAGCGAAATAAACTCAGTTCTGGAAGCGATGTTTGAGCCGGTCAGAAAACTAACAGTACTCGGCTATTAAAAAGTCTATTTCACAGCAAAGCCCTCCAGACAAATTCCCTGGTAACACATCTACTATAACAGAGTGAAATATGTGTGATTGTCAAACCCTTACCCCTTGTGCAGAAGCCAGATTTCATTTGAAGGGAACGTTTGTTCAGTACTGTTGTGTATGTCAGTGAGTTTCTGATAATGCATTGCAAATATGTAAAGAAGTGGACAAATAAACCATGCTTTGTGAACTTTAGAAACATAAGACAGTATGACATTGTGTGTGTACTTATCTACGACAATGATTCAGAAATAAAGGAATCGAAGGAATTCACGTGTTATATTATATTGTATATATCTATTTTAATTGTACATAAACCAAATGATAATTTTTATTGAAATATTAATACTTGTAGTTAGAAAACATGTGTTTATTGTCAAATGTGATGAACATCCAGATTAATAAAGGGACTATAAATACTGCAGATTATAAACATATTTATTTCATATACGCAAATGAGAGAGCCGCACTGAAAGAGAGATTGTTCTTGTTATATAATCATTAATGGCAGCACCATTAATAATTATCAAACAAGATCAAACTCGCTTTCAGCTGGCCGTCGCTTTCAGGCTCCCTTCTTTTGGCTCGATTTGATTTATATGTATATATATTTATTACTACAATTCTGTCATTTTTTAACCTGTCATAAACAAGAAATGTGCACCTGAGAAGAGTTCAGTTGAAGTTTTTCTTCCCATCATCACTAATAAATACAGCTATATGATGCAATTTATTATGCTATTTATTTACAGTCTCTCACTGAATGTTCAGTTACACAATGATTTATTACCATTTACTTTTACAGTGCAACAGCCTTCAGAGAAGTAACTAGCTTATCTAATTGATTTGCAACTAATTTAGCATTTAATGCGGGTCAGAGTTGATTGATTGCTGCTGTTCCCTCAACTGAAGCAGTAACAACACTGTACATGTCAGCGGTGAATATATGAAAACACTGCTTGTCTTCAGTGGAGCTGGATTCAGTGTACACATGCAGAGTTATGTGGGTCATTCTTACTATTCGGTGCCATTTCAGCTTGGTAACTCTCCATAAAAAAATATTTACATTTCCATGATGTAATCATTTTATCTGAAGAAGGGCTTGTTACACTATAAGAAAAACATATATTGGTCCAGCTCAAGATATTATTCTTTATGCAAGGACCAAATGTCCACCCTGTTACAGGACATTCTCATCTCAATTAACAAGTGTTTGATGCACAGTGAGTGAATATTTAATTTCTAAGAGCTAAAATGTCCCTCTCTGTAGTCTGCAAAAGTGTTCATAATCGGGCATTATCTTGAAAAAAGTTGTTGTATTTTTGAGACACAGCGTTAATTATACATTCTTTAAGAATAAACAGAAAATTGAATGGAATTGGACATTTTACCATTCATTTCAAGTAACACACATAGATGGCAAAAGCACTATGTGAACTTTTTAGTAATATCACAAAAACACGAGGTAACGGTGGACAGAGGGGAAACAGGGGGCGGACAAACGGGTGGACATCACACACACTAAACAACAGTATATTTCAAATGTGCCTATACAAGAAGACTTATGTCACAACTGTACAAGCAACAACAATAAATATTTATGTATATAAAATGTAAGGAATCAGGCCGATTATCACATTAAAGTAAGTGTTCTAGACATGTATTATAGATCTATTTGTTATGCTGTTCATTTATTAGGTACAAACAATAGGTTCTATCATTGTATTACTATGAAAGTTTTAGAGTTTTAGAGACATATTATTTGCTCTCTCACACCCAACACAAACCACTATATTCCATCGTTAGGGTTCTGCCTAGGCGTAATGATTTTTCTGCTGTACAAAAGTGTATTTCTATATCATACGCAACACTACACCTAAACCTACCCATAACACTAGTTTAGGTTTTCAAAACACTTCATTCTGTATGACTTAGAGTATAAGCTGTTTTCCTTGTGGGAACCAAATAAATGTCCCCACAAGATGAAAGTTTACTGTTATTACTATACCTGTGGGGACATTTGGACACACGTAATGCAGGCTTGGGAAGTACGCAGTACACACACACTCACACACACTCGCTCGCTCGCTCACACGCACGCACACACAACACACACACACACACACACACTCTCACACAACACACACACACACACACACACACACTCACTCAGAACATCACACACACACACACACACCACACATCACACACACACACACACACACACAACACACGCACGCACACACACACACCAACACCACACGAACACACGGCACACACACACACACATCACCACACACACCACACACACAACAACACACACGCAGCACACACACTCACACACACACAAAACAAACACACACACACACTCCACACACACCACAAAACACACTCACACACGCGGCACACACACACTCCACACTCCACAACACACGACAAGTACACACGCACGCCCACCAATCAACATCACACACACCACACACACACACACACACTCACACACACACACACACACACTCATGGCAAAGCAAGATAGTTTATACCGTTTTACCTAATCAACAAAGCTGAGTTTTTTTCTTCCTTCCTTTATGTCCTTTCTCCACCTCCCCTTTTTATTGAGGTATATCTGCCTTCTTTCAGGGTCTGCATCACGACGAGCCCTGTAGCGTCGCTGCTTTTCTTCAGCAGACAACAGCGCCATTTCTTGACAATTACATGCATACTATTTAAGCAACCCTTTCTTTTAAATGCATAATAAATTAATTATAAGTACCAATACATGCTTTAAACACTTATGTCATTTTTACATCAAATGTTACAATATGTCCACCCTGTTACAGTGCAAATCAGTAACAGGAGGGACATTTTATGCTAAAGTCAGCTATTGCTACTCGTGATAAACAACGAGCTAGCGCGTAGTGATCACTGAGGAAGATTTCTAACCTGCTTATTAACCACATTTTCAAAATTACAAAAAAGGATTAATTTGCATTAGAAATAAGCATAACTGAGTGGACATGATACGCTTTACCACATCAGTGAATCATTATAAAACACTGAAAATAGAGTGAATCAAAGATGAATTACTCTGCTTCTTGTAGATAGTTAAAGTGTTATACTTCCTGAGAATCGTGTTATTAGAGAAACATTCAAGGGCCGTGTTCAGAGGGACTTTTCATCCGAGTAACGGGGAGGGACGTTCAATTCAGGGACACAACATCTTTTAAAGAGCATTAAAAATGTATAAATAACAAAATATATTTTGTTGATGAATATTATAAATAAGAATTGTTACGTCCTCCCCTTTTGGTCTAGGGGTACATGGGAACGACGAACAATAAATAGTGGAGAGACTTTGAGGATCTCCAGCTCTCCAGGCCCAGAAACGGCTTGGGTGCCTTTTAATTTGAACTCAATCAAGGGATTCAAAAAAAAAAAAGGATAGCATTAATACAAAAATAACAGTAAATACAAACAAAGAAACATTAGCTCGGGAGGAGGTCCCGAACAAAAGAAAATCACAAAAAAACCATACCTAAAAGGGGAAAATATTAAATTACCTATACACTAAAGAAACTACCTTCCCTCATCGCTAACTAACCATTAAACAGGAGGAAACGTATGGGTATCCTCCACCCTACCTTACCCTCCAGCTGAACACTCAGTCACATGGGGACCAACCCAACAGAGAACTGAACAGTCTCTCTCCTTCCTCCACGCTCTCTCTGCAGCTCGAACTAGACACCAGACGTAACAGAATATACAGCTATATTGAACAAATTGGAATTTGGTTTGATTGTTGACTTCTATTGGTGCTGCAAGTTTATGAACTTACTTCATATTTAGGGGGACATGGCATTTTAGCCTCCTTGCACTAAAATAAGAGTAATCATTTTTAATTAATTAATTTTTAAGCACATGCTTATTGTGTTTGGTTGTAGAGGGGCAGTCACACTGTAAGATTAGCAATCAGAAACAAGTATTAATCCAAATATACCACATGGGTATGTCATGGGGACTCAAATGGCACCTAATACTAGGAATGAGTGACCCACCAACGAGTGCGTATTCGGAAGAGATTTTCGCTTTTTTGTTTATTCTGTTCAGGGCTTGCTAGCGTTGTGCTACACTGTAGTGTCTGGCTGCGACAGACAGACGCGTGTGCTTCTCTTCCGGCGCATCCGGCGCAGTCCGTCTCCATGACAACCACCGCCGCCGCGCCGCACAACACAGCAGTCAGCCTCGAAACTCTGTAACGTTACCGTCACACGCTGTCGCGGTGTAAAGATGTCGCGCACTCGGGCTGAAGGCGTTATAAGAAGCATCATCCGGGAAATCGCGCAGTCGTGCTCAAGCAGAGGACAGGCTCTGTCCGAGACGCTCATCGCCTTCACGGTGAGTGAGTGGGCCTGAAGCGACAGACCAGCGGTGCATGTTGTAGCTCCAGCGCGTAACGCTACTTGTGTGTCCAGGTCAAAGCTGTCGTGCTGGACCCCCGGAACCGCTTTAACGCGGACAGGACTCTGACGAAGCAAGACGTGCAGAAACTCATACAGGTGACCGCATAACTCCTGCTTTCTGAGGGACACATCTGGGCAGTAAGGGCTCAGGTGCGATCCCAACGTCACATCACTATCTTCGATAAAGGATTTTTTTGTGATTTTTGTTTGTTTTTCTTTATTTACCTCTAAAAGTACCATATGTTATGTAAAATATGCCTATTTTTATGTTATATTTCATATTTATTTTACTTCAGTAAAACAGTTTAGTAAGTTCAGACAGCCCAGACCTAACATTTTAGTGACATCTGGTGACATGTGATAGTATCACAATATAAAAATATCAAAGAAATCAAGAGCCACTATATGGCTGTAGTACTGGCTGGCTGCTTATAGGCTGCAGTGCTGTAACGTTCTTAACCTCTGAAGCTTTAGATTTGATCACAAGTTAACAAAATGCCTAATCAAACTTACAGACAAATCTAACCATGCTATAAGGAAAATACAAAGTAGGAGACAGAGTATTTTTCAAATTTCAATAATATGTGTGTGTGTGTGTGTGTGTGTGTGTGTGTGCGTGTTTTTGTGACAAATGAGGACATAAATGTGTATAATGACAAAGGTATGACAGGTATTACAAGGAGAAGGTTACTTTTCAGGACATTACCATGTCCCCACTTTTCAAAACGCTTATAAATCACACAGAATGGAGTGTATTGAAAATCTGAAATAGCACAAAGTCTCCTGTGAGGAATAGGTTTAGGGGTAGGGTTGGTGTAGGGCAATAGAATATACGGTCTGTACAGTATAAAAACCATTACGCCTATGGAGAGTCCCCAATTTTCACAAAAACAAACCTGTGTGTGTGAGTGTGTGTGTGAGTGTGTGTGTGTTTTTGTGTGTGGGTGTGTGTGTGTGTGAGGGGGGGTGTGAGTGTGTGTGTGTGTGTGTGTGTGTGTGTGAGTGAGTGTGTGAGTGAGTGAATGAGAGTGAGTGAGTGAGTGTGTGTGTGAGTGAGTGGGTGAGGTGTGTGGTGATGTAGGTTTGTGTGAGTGTGTGTGTGTGTGTGGGGGTGAGTGTGGGTGTGTGTGTGTGAGTGTGAGTGGTGTGTGAGTGAGTGAGTGCTGTGTGACTGTGTGTGTGTGGGAGTGTGTGTGTGAGTGAGTGAGTGTGGGTGTGAGTGAGTGAGTGTGTGTGTGTGTGTGTGTGTGTGTGTGTGTGTGTGTGTGTGTGTGAGTGAGTGAGTGAGTGTGTGAGTGTGTGTGTGTGTGTGTGTGTGAGTGTGTGTGTGTGTGTGTGTGTGTGTGTGTGTGCGGTGAATGTTGTGTATGTGTGCGGTAGTGGTGTGTGTGTGTGGGTATGTGAATGTGTGTATGTGTGAGTGATGTGTGTGTGTGTGGGTGAGGGAAGTGTGAGTGGTGTATGTGTGGTGAGTGTGAGTGAGTGCCCCGTGTGTGAGTGAGTGTGGGTGTGCGTGTGTGAGTGAGTGAGTGTGAGTGAGTGTGTGTGTGAGTGTGTGAGTGAGTGAGTGTGTGTGTGTGAGTGAGTGTGTGTGTGTGTGTGTGTGTGTGTGTGTGTGTGTGTTGTGTGTGTGTGTAGTGTGTGTGTGTGTGTGAGTGTGTGTATGTGTGTGTGTGGACAGTGGCTGATTAGCACACAAAAAAAGCTCAGTCATTAGCTCATTTAATTCTTTGGTTTAGTATGTGTGAGTGACTGTTTTATTCGACAAAATAAAAAATTAAAAACCTGCTGTGTTATAGGCTCATAAAAAACAAAACAAAATGATTTTGCCCAAATTTGGACACTTGAGGGTTAAAGAGTCTCAAAGTCTTGTCAAACCTCTCGATCTTAATAAATAAAAGATGACTGTGTGTGACGTGAGTGTAAGTGCTCTGTCGTGTCTTCAGCTGTGTGTGGACAGACTGATGGACCAGACGAGTCCCACGCTGAACACCATTAAGATGCAGGTTTACTTCGACATGAACTACACATCTCGACGTAAGTGTAAAAACAAACAGCAATCCAGACACACATTTAGGTGAACCGACTGCATTGAGTGTGTGTGACTGACTGTGTGTGTCAGGTGAGTTTCTGGAGGTTCAGCAGAAGGTCCTGCGTTCCCGTTTGCCGTCGCTGAGCAGAGAGATCACAGACTCTCGAGCCAAGACCAGAGAGGACCTCAAGAACCTGTACGGCAAAATAGTCAGCTATGTCATCCAGCGCTGCAACCTCGGCTCGGCCACAGACATCAACACCGTGAGAGAAACCACAGGTACTGCCGTCTGATGCACTCACATTCATAGAGTAGCTCTGGAGACTCCTGTATATACTTATACAGTACTGTTCAAACGTTTGAGGTAAGATTTAGAAAATAAATTATTTTTATACCGCATGAGTGGTTTAAAAGTAACATTTATAATGTCACAAAAGATTTATATTTCAAATAAATGCTGTTTCTATACATTTGTGAATCCTGAAAAATAAAATGTATCACGATTTCCACAAAAAAATATAAATCAGCACAACTGTTTTCAACATTGATAATAATCAGAAATGTTTCTTGAGCAGCAAATCAGCATATTTTAGAATGATCTCTGAAGGATCATGTGGGCATTGAAGACTGGAGTAATGATGCTGAAAATACAGCTGCACATCACAGAAATAAGAAGAGTCAGAAGTGATACATTCTCATGCATAATAACGCCGTTTTTATTAATTCATAATAGTGTGTGGTGATTGGATTGAGCTCTTTTGGAGCTCTTTCTCATCAATAAATGTGGAGAAAACTGTTTTCTACATTGCTAATAATCAGTCCTATTACTATTTTGATCAATGCACAAATCTATACATTCCTGTTAACACCTAAAAAATGTGTTTTAGGGTTTCATGACCCTTTAACACATTCACATAGAAAACAGCTATTTTAAGTCATAATAATATTTCACAATATTACTGTTTTTACTCTATATTTGATCAAAGAAATGCAGCCTTGGTGAGCAGAAGAGACTTCTTTCGAAAACATATACAAATCTGCTAACACTTTACTTGAAGCCTTTATGCACTATAAAATGAGCAATTATAATGCATTTAAAAACCCTTTATAATGCATTATATATAAAGGCTATAAGTGTTACCCTAAATCTTTATGATAAAATTTTTGACCAGTAGTATATATGTACAGTACATACTGTATATCTAAATCTTTATCTATACTTAAACCTTTTATATGTCTAATCAGATTAAATGCATAATACTTGCTCAGCTCACTCATAAATACATTATCCATTGCCAAGTGAGTAGTGAATACTGTAGTTTGTCTCAGTGACTCTTAGTCACGGCTGACTGCTGATAGAGCATTTCTGCTGGTTTTGATCTTGTGTGATGATGCTGTGTTCATGACACCAGGTGTCAGTACAGGATGACTGCATGTTGTTTGTTGCAGCGGCTCTGCAGAGCATCTTTCCTCAGGCTCAGCTGGCCACCTTCATGTCTCTGCTGAAACAAGACAAAGAGCAGCAGCTGAGCGAGCTCGCTCTGATCGTCAGCGGCATACGCCTCTTCAACAAGGACAGCAGGAAAGGAGGAGAGGGCATCCAGAACCGTACGTGAGTCTCCCTGAGTTCACTCATCCTGACCTCATACTGTTAGCGCTCACTTCTCCATGCGTCTCCTGCAGTGCCAGCTGTTCTGAACGAGACGCTGCCGGCCGCGGCCGCAGATATAGAGAGTGAACTGGCGGGATGTGAGCACTTGGCCTGGCAGTACACGGCCCTGCTGGAGAAGACCTGTGAGCGCACCGAGTGCCCCGTCCACCCTGACCTGCTCAAACAGGCTCTGTACAACACACGACAGCACGAGGCCTTCCTCAGACTCATACTGGTGGGTTTCACTGTTACAGAGAGTCTCATCAAGTCAGACAGACAGGGCATTAGCTCTTAACCACACTCTTAGAGACCTGCCTCACTTTCTACTGTCTATCTGAAAGGGGCCATATGATGCAATTTCAAGTTTCTCTTTGGAGTGTTACAAGCTGTTTGTGCATATATAAGATCTGTAAAGTTGCGAAGACTAAAGTCTCAAACCCAAAGAGATATTCTTTATAAAGTTAAGACTCGTCCACGGCCTCCTAAAACGGCTCGTTTAAACACGCCCCCACGTCTATGTCACTGTGTGGGAAGATTTGCATAACACCGTCCAAATGTTTATGCAAAGAAAGAAGGCGTAACTTTTGTATGTTTCCAAATATGGTGAGGGGCGTAACGTTTCCGTCACACGCTTGAGGTATTCGGCCAATCACAACGCACTGGACAGCTGGCCAATCACAGCACAGCGCGCTTTTCAGACCGATGAGCTTTGTAAAAATCTGCGTGCTTCAGAAAGGCGGGGGATAGAGGAGCAACAATAACAAAGCCACTAGAAGGCAAACCTTCAACCATTAGCCAAAAAAGTGTAACGGCTAATGCTAACGGAAAGGAGACCAGAGGCCGTTTTATTTGAATGGATGTCCGTGGAGGAGATGCTGAATAAACAGCTTTTTAGAGGAAACAGCTTATCATTTAATTTATCGACAGCCAAATCAGCTAATCTTCAACATGTTTTACACTAAGCAATACTTTTGGATTGAACTATTTTTAGAGTTTATACCGAAAAAATGCCGTTTTATGAGAGAAGTGACTGACTGTTTGCGACGGCACTTCCCATTCATTCCTATGGTATAAATGACGTCAAGGCTGTAATGGTTATTAATTAAGGCACACGTGATCCGTGTTAGTAATACAGTAAGTATATGTATTACTTACCAATAGTAAGTAATACAGACCCTCTCATCTCCATCTCCCTATAGTAAGACAGTCTCTGACAATATTTGTACAGTATGTGAAACAAATCAGTCTCCATGAGCCACAACTCTTAAGATCACACAAATAGTGCACAAGAGACTCGACTCACAGTTGTTCTCCCTCCACCTTTATCCTACACCCCATGACGTTTTAAGCAAATTATGGGAGTAACTTCTGTTTACACTGTAAACAATCAGCAAAACGTTCGCTCTATGATTGTAATAAGCATTTTCATAAACTGGGTACAATGACGTGACATTATTTTACTCACTCTCCAACCATCAGACATACAGAGGAACATTTAAGTGTAGCAGCATTAACAAATTACTTTCAACATACCATGAATAACCCCTACCATATCAATGGCGCCGATGCTGATGGCTGCCTCCGTGGCGTGCTCTGCAGTTGTTTTTATGTTTTTGTTAGTTTGTCCTGTCTTTAGTTATATCCCTGCAATCAGTTTCACCAGAGACGAATTGCTGGACATTCGGAAGTACACACCACCCAATATTCACGGTTTTCGGATCTATTCGGAGGTTTTGCTGGACATTGTTGTCGGGGGAGCTGTGGCGCTGATCAAGCGCTTCAGGACGCGCAGACGGGGGAAGCGAGCCGGCGCGCTCGTGAAGCTCAGACAGCGCGGATTCAGAACGCCGTTGCCTAGCATCCATCTGGCGAACCTCCGCTCTCTACCCAACAAAACAGACGAACTCATTCTGCTCTCCCGGACAAATAAAGATTTTTCAAAACTCTGCTGCTCTGTGTTTCACGGAAACCTGGCTGAAAGACGCCATTCCGGACAGCGCGTTGAGTCTCCAGGTCTTTCAGCTGTTTAGAGCAGATCGCGACACAGAATCAACGGGGAAATCACGCGGCGGTGGGGGACGGCTTTTAAGATCAATGAGAGGTTGTGTGTAACGATTGGAATGTGTTAAAGAGGATGTGATGTTTCATATCTAGAAGTCCTCTTCATTAATTGCAAGCCGTTCTATTCGCCGCGGGAGTTTTGCTCGTTCATTCTCGTGATTGTTTACATTCCTCCGCAAGCGCACGTGAGCCTGGTTTTGCAAAAACTTGCTGATCAGATCACAGACATAGAACAACAACACCCGGACTCTGCTTTAATCATTCTCGGGGACTTTAATAAAGACAATCTCTCCCGTGAACTGCCAAAATAAAGACAGCACATCACATGTCCCACCAGAGACAGTAATATATTGGATCACTGTTACACCACAATAAAGAATGCATATCACTCTGTCCCACGAGCAGCTTTGGGGCTCTCTGATCACTGCTTGGTTCATCTTATACCGACCTACAGGCAGAAACTGAAATCAGCTAAACCTGTATTAAGGACTGTAAAAAGAGGGACTAATGAAGCAGAGCAGGATTTAAAAACTTGTTTTGACCTCACTGATTGGAGCATCTTTGAAGCTACTACCACCGATCTGGACGAGCTCACAGAGAATGTAACTTCATATATCAGTTTCTGTGAAGATATGTGCATTCCTACCAGGACTCACTTAACTTACAACAATGACAAACCATGGTTCACTGCAAAAAAAGACAGCTCCGTCAGGCCAAAGAAGAATGAAAGGAAAATGTCTTGTATAAACAGGCTAAACACACACTGGAAAAGGAGATCAGAGTGTCAAAGAGGAATTATTCTGAAAAAATAAGGATTAAATTCTCTTCCGGTGACTCAGCATCAGTGTGGAAAAGTATGAAAGAAATCACCAATTACAGGACACCATCCCCCAGCACTGTGGCGAATCAACACCTGGCAGACGATCTGAAAGAGTTCTACTGCAGGTTTGAAAAAACACCACACACCCGCCCTGAACACCTCTCCACCAACCATTCACACCTCCAGCAACCCCCCTCTCCCCCCACCTGCAATTCAGATCAACGAAGAAGAGGTGCGCCAGGTCTTCCAGAAGCAGAAAAAGAAAAAAGCACCAGCTCCAGATTGTGTTACACCAGTCTGTCTAAATCCTGTGCTGACCAGCTAGCCCCCATCTTCACAAAGATCTTCAACAGATCACTGCTGTGCAAAGTTCCCTGCTGCTTCAAAAGCTCCACCATCATCCACATCCCAAAGAAATCCAAAATTACAGAACTAAATGACTACAGGCCTGTGGCTCTAACGTCTGTGGTCATGAAGTCTTTTGAAAAAACTGGTGCTGGCCCACCTGAAGGAAATCACTGGACCCTTGCTGGATCCTCTTCAGTGTGCCTACAGAGCAAACAGGTCTGTGGAAGATGCAGTAAACATGGGACTGCATTACATCCTGCAACAACTAGACAGACCAGGGACTTATGTGAGGATCCTGTTAGTGGACTTCAGCTCGGCCTTTAACACCATCATACCAAACCTCCTCCTGCCCAAACTAACACAGCTCTCCGTGCCCACCTCCGTCTGACAGTGGATCAACAGCTTCCTGACAGACACCCAGCAGCTAGTGAGGCGGGGAAAATACACATCCAGCACCCGTAAGATCAGCACTGGAGCTCTTCAGGGTTGTGTTCTCTCTCCACTGCTTTTCTCCCTGTACACCAACGACTGCACCTATAAAGACCCCTCTGTCAAGCTCCTGAAGTTTGCAGACGACACCACAATCATCGGCCTCATTCAGGACGGTGACGAGTCTGCTTACAGATAGGAGGCTAAAGAGCTGGCTGTCTGGTGCAGTCAAAACAACCTGGAGAGGAACACGCTCAAAACAGTGGAGATGAACGTGGACTTCAGGAGAAACCCCCCTGCACTCCCCCCACTCACCATCATGGACAGCACTGTAACAACAGTGGAGTCATTCAGGTTCCTGGGCACCACAATCTCAGGACCTGAAGTGGGACACTCACATTTGACTCCATTGCAAAAAAGGCCCAGCAGAGGTTGTACATCCTTAGCCAGCTGAGGAAATTCAACCTGCCAAAGGAGCTGCTGAAACAGTTCTACTCCGCCATTATGGAATCTGTCCTCTGCACTTCAATAACTGTCCGGTTCAGCTCAGCTACCAAATCTTGACCTCAGAAGGACTCAGAGGGTAGTCGGACTGCTGAGCGAATCATTGGTACAACCCTACCTTCTCTCCAAGAACTGAACTTATCCAGAGTGAGCAAAAGGGCTAACAAAATCACTCTAGACCCCTCACATCCAGCACACTCCCTCTGAACTGTTGCCATCTGGTCGACGCTACAGAGCTATGAGCACCAGAACGGACCAGGGACACAGGAACAGTTTCTTCCTCAGGCCTCCCATTCATGGAACACCTTGACAATAACTGTGGACACACAATCATTTATTCACTCATCACTTATTTATCTACCACTCATACTAAGTTACATTTCAATTATGCACATAATATACCGTAATTAAACTGTCTATTGTAATATACCTGCACATACAATTGTCTATTTATATATTTTTATTCCTTATTTATTGTTCTATTTTTTATTATCTGTGTCTTGTCTTGTCATTCTGTTTGTGCTGTGGAAGCTTCTGTCACCATAACAAATTCCTTGTAAGTGTAAACATACCTGGCAATAAAAACTAATTCATTCTGAGTCAAGCTCGAGCTCTCCGCAGCATATATACTAAGGTGATAATATCATTATACATGATATAGATATTATGTAACAATTGATTTGAATAATCCGTGCAAGCTAAATGGGAAACAGACGAGAGGAGAAACCGAAAGCTTTATTGAAATATAGTGTTGTTTTGAAATTAAAGAGGACAGAGCAACAAAAAAAGCAGTAGCATTATGTGGTCCCTTTTTTTCCTAAGTTATCTGCGCCGTAGGAGTGTTAGGAAAAAGGTGGACAGAGTTTGGCATTTTAGTATGTTGCTAAGCTAATACTGTAGGATGCAATGCTGGGGGGATCTCTAAAAAGCATCAAAATGTGCGTTATGCAGAAATATAGTGTAAAATAGTCATTTGTGATGAATGAATTAAAATACGTATATTCATATTCTAAAATTCTCTCAAACTGGGCTGATTGTTACAGAAATATTTTTTTTTGCACTTTATTTTACAGTTTGTGCACTAACCTGTAAACAGTATACTTACCTAAGGAAGTAGTGCATGTATGAGGTAACTGCATGGGTTAGTCTCTAGTTATTACCTTATTGTAATTAATATAATAAGTACATATTATGTGCATGCGGGAAAATAAAGTGCTACCAAGATTTCTGTTTTTTATTAGAATGCTGTAATATCTGCTGATGCTGTAATATGACGTTGAGGATGAATATATGACAGTATGATGATGTATGTATGTGTTCGTGTTTCATCAGGCGGACATCATCCAGAGCGCGAAGGAAGTGACACGTTTACAGTCTGATCTAAAGACTCGAATGACGCTCCTGAAGGACACCGTGCACACCAAGACCACAGTGCCGACATCGCATGTGTTTGTGAGTGATTTCTGTAATGCTGTTGTCCATCTGTTTGTGCTGAATGTTTATTGATAGTTCACAATTTTATTTTATTTTATTGTGAATTTTACAATATTATTTCAAAGCATCTTTACAAAGAACAAGATAAAGACATTAAATTCAAAGAGAAGACTCATTCATATGAGGGAGAAATAGTGTAGCAATGGGTTTGAAAGTTTATTATATGATTGATCGGTAAACTATGGAAACCTGTTCCCGACACGGAAGTTAATTGTGACTTTTTATACTATTCTGAATTTACAACTTTTTTAGTAGAAATGTTAGATATAAACTCTTACAGTTCTGAGTTTATCTCTCACAATTCTTTTCCTTTTTTCTCTCTCTCAGAATAACAAGATATAAACTGAAAATTGGTACGTAACTGCATTGCTGTAAATAAATCGCACAACGTAGAAAAATTCCAACAGTCTACTAAATCCATAAATCCAACATGAATACACTGGAGATCGAAGGCTTACACACAACACAACCTTAAACAATACCGGACAAAGAACTGCAACACACAGTGATAATGACCTCAATGACAAACAGGTGTGAGGAAAATAATGAATTGTCGTAGCAGCTAAAGATCAAACAGGAACAGAGAACAGAAGAAACAACGGTTAGCAAATTAAAAGTCCTTGAAAATGAAACCAAAACAGAACATAACTGTTACATGCGAGGTAAAAAGTCACATTTACCTTTTTATTTTCTTTATTCCATGGCAGAAACAAGCTTCCATAGTGAACAGATGGTTTAATCATATTTAGTGTCCTGTAAGCTTTTTCAATTATTTTACATGGAGCAAATAATTTAATTCTAAAAATATTGTAACTGAAAGAAGGCGATGCTTAAGATACAGTGACAAGAAAAATAATGAATTTGTTTTTGTGAAACATGCTTGTGTAGTTTGTTGCATTTAATGAAAGGCATTCAGAACTTTCTTTACACTATATATTAATATAATATTCCACTGCTGTGTGGTCAGGTGTCTATATATTGGTTCTTTTGCAACCGCTTTGAACACAGTGTGTGCAAATTAGAGTCAGAACTGTCCGTTTGAATAAGTAGTAATCCTGATCCGTCACAGAAAGTGTCTGTGTTTTACAGTACAGCAGTGCCACTCTTGTGATCGCATGTAGATTTATAAGCGTCGCTCTTCTTGTCAGCCTCATTTCACAGCACTGGCTTCGCTCTGGGCGGGACTGGAAGGCGAGATGCTGCTACTGAGCATGCTCACTAACGTGGCGTCCGGTCTGAGAGCGTTCCTATCAGCGCAGTCTCTGCTGAGCCCAGATCAGCTGGAGCTGCTGCTGCATGGACTGCAGGTGCAAACGGATGCGGACAGATGCTCTGTGACAGCAGGTGCGACACGCAGCCAGACGGAAACACCTGTTGAACTTTAGGACCAGATTCACTAACAGCTCACACCAGTGCAAACCGCCTACTGGTATTAAAAAAGATAAGTAAAACATTAGTGAAAAGATGAAAAGACACCTGTTCTTATTGCATATGCATTTGTATTTAAATAAAGACTATTTGAATGAATCACGAAACATAATTTACTAAGGTTTGGTGATCACTGTACTGACCCAACACCCAAAAAAGCAGGTCTTAACCCATGTTATGCTTTACATGCCTGCGATAGTTGCTCATTGTGCTGCTTTGGGTAACTGCATTAGTTATTATGGAAATGAGCTGCACCCATTTCTTTGATTTGCTCATTGCCAGATCATCTGCTGAAATTTCCACTCCCATCAGCACTTTTATGGGATTTCGGTCTCACTCGGTTTAGTAAATCAGGCCCTCAGTGTGCTGAGCTTCAATGTTACAACTGAAGACTTGAGAAGTGTCAGATGAAATGAGTCTTAATATCTGAATATTTGATTTTGACTGGTCATTCGCAGGCAGCTGTTTCAGAATAATTGCCACTGAAATTGTGTGTAACGGTCACGAGTCACTGCTACTTTGTTTCAGACGAGCGTGTTGTCGAGTCGGAGATGAGCTCGTGTGAATGGTGTTTTCCTGAGAGGTCAGCTCACGTTGAGGACGTGCCTCTGCAGTATAAGGGCTTCTGTGGCTTCACCCTCGTGAAGAACAACGGACTTTTACTGCCAGGTACAAACAGTGAAACTGTGTGCATTGCATTTGATATTTGTTTTCTTTGATAAGACATGTTAGTGTCTCTTCTCAGGCAATCCAAAGATCGGCGTCCTAAAGCACAAGGAGAAACACTACGCTTTCAGCTCCAAGAGCGCTGCATACGAGTTCGCCTCCAAAGCAGATGAGTTTATAGCTGCTGTGGTGGAGACGGCGAAGAGACAGCCGGAGCTCATCCAGCTGCTGCAGCTGCATCAGGAGTTCGCCAGCGTGACGCCCTACTCTGAGGTAGCATCGGCCGTACGGCAATGAAACGCAGTCAGGACAGAAACTACTTCTCAAAAGGGAGGAGAAAACACTTCCCATGTTTGGTTGTTGATGTCAGAGGCTGTGTGTTCAATCAAACTTAAGCCCTATTCAGACAGGACTAGTTTTCTAGAGCAGTGTTTCCCAACCTTTCTTTAGTCGCGGCACCCTTTGTAAATTTTAACAAACTTGTGGCACCCTACAAAATAAATTGTCACAATATTTGAATTTCTAACTTCGATATGATCATTTGAAAAATATAAGGGAAAGATCTACTGACGCCGATGTTAAACTGGCCAGTTTCCTAATTTTATCTCTCCTTATTAATTTTATAAGTTAATTTTTTTGCGGAATGCCATCCATAGTTAAAGGTTTAGCATGCGTAAGATTGGTGCGCAAACGGTAGCTCAGGTAGGCCAAAAAAAAAATACATGAGCGTTGGGATAATACTATATCAGCAAATCACAGATATTTGCATTCGGACAAGATTAGATTTCCCATCGAGTTTGGCGAAAAACAGTGCGTAATTTGCTCTGGAATTTTTACAGTACATCTGTGAAACACAAATTTCTCTAATGACCCCCTTGAAAACTGGTCCCGTCCGAATAGGGCTTTACACAACCTAAACGGCATTAAACACAGGTTCACATGCAGTCAGAATACATTTACTTTTAATCATCTAGCAGACGAGAATACACAGGGTTTGTGCCACCACTACAGGATGCTCAAATTGAAAATATTCAGTGGGGGTCAGTCATTTTCTAACCCTGGCGAAAGCAATGCTCGGTTAACAATTAATCCTGGTATTCATAAGATGATTTTTCACACTCTACGTACTAGAGCTGCACGATTAATCGTTGAAAGATCGCGATCGCGGTTGCGGTCTAATTTCTAAATGACAACGATACACCCGTGTCCATGTAACCTTTGAAAAAGTCTTACTGGAACATTCAAATCTACGTTAGCGCTGCTGCTGGCACAGAGAGAGCCGTTAGCATGTTTAGGTAAAAAACAAACAGTCTTTTCAACTACACATTAGGCCTATTATTTCTGTTTTACAGTCATTCATATTATCACAGAAATACTGGGATGAAAGTTTATAGTTCCGATATAAACACTGATGTCTATGGTTGCGATCAAAATAGAGCAAATCAAATCACCTTTTGAAAGTAACTGGTGCTTTAAATAACATTTGTGTCGATATGTGGCAACAAGTGACTGTTAAAAAATCAATTTGTCATTTAATCATTCTGTCACTAAACCACATTAAGGATTCCATTTCCCAGCATCCCGCCTGCGTCACACCTGCACCTGATCCCCTATCAACACACCTGCCACCATTCACCTCATTACCTACCATATAAAAGCACTCACCTTCCACTCCTTTATTGTCTGGTCTCTTCGCTGGCATATCCTACAGATTGTGGATTGTGGTGATATCCTCACCAGTGCTACTCACCTGAATCACGGTGACCTGATCCACCTTCCAGAGAAACCTCTGTCTGTCCGCTCTCTGAGCCCTCGAGCCTGGATAAGTAATATTAAACCAAGTTATCATGAGAAGTCCAACAAACTATTCTAAAAGACTTTCGTTTCACCTGAGTTTGTGCCTGATGTCTACAAAGCCTCCTTTAGTTTAAGCTACCTGTGGATCAAGAAAGACTTTTTACTTTTCCAGTTTCTCCATTAAGTTATGATGTTATGTTGACTTCTGAACTTACCTGATTTCCTGTTCTGATCCCGGCTTCAATAAACCTGCTGTGCTCCCTTACCTGTGTTCTCTGGTATCGGTTTCGTGACAGAAGACCAGCCCACACAATTTACCTTATAACATGGGCATTATCCTCACCCCTCAAGACCCAGTGGACCCAGTGGTCACACTCTTTCAAGCTCTCACATCAAGCGCCCTGGAACGATGACACACTAAAGACCATTTTCTGGTGCAGCTTGGACCATTGCCTTTATCTACGAGTTCCAGCGGGTGCAACCACATGTTCTTTGCAACAATATGTTGATTATATTCTATAGTTGTGTGGATCAACGTATACTGTAGCGGAAGCACTTCCCATGTCCGCTTCAGTGAGTAGCTTTCCTGAGCCTGTTCCAATGAGTGAAATTCCTGAATCTGTAGACAAATCCTCGACATCCTTAACCATCTGATCCATCTCACCTGTCCCAGGGTTCACGCCAGTCATCAAATCTGTCTCAGCCTTTAAGTTCAGTTGTAAGTCCATTCCTGTTCCAGAACCTGTTCGCACCCATGAGTCAGCCCCAAATCTTAGGACAAACTCGGAGACTATTAAAACCTCAGCACTTTTCACCTCTGCCCAAAGGAGGAGGCATAGTAAGAAAAGACGGCCCTCTGCAAGTCCTGCTTCCAACTACCACCCGGTGCCTATTCTGATCCCTGAACCAACCCCTGAATCCGCTCCAGTCCCAGAGTTCCACAATGTGTTCGCTCCTAACTCGGAGTTCTGTAGTGAGACCCTTCTAAGTTTTCCTTTGGTCCTAAAGTCCGTACAAGAATTCCATCAAGACCAATCACCCTTAATGCCTGCCAGTCCCAGATCAGCTATACATAACATGGCCGCCGATCTCCATTCCTCACCCATCATCGTCAGTCATCACCCATTATGGCCGCCGTCACTGAATCATTACCTGTCATGGCCACCAGTTCCAAGTCAGAATTTCAGATGGCCATCCTTCTGATCAGAGGTCTCATCCAGTCCCTGTAGTTTCTCCAAAGCCCTGTCCAGTTCCTAGACTCAGTCCAGTGTTCTCTCCAATTCAACCACCACGTTGTCCAACTCATAAGCGCTGCCATTTCTGTTGCATTTGAGAAACATCAGACGGCAAACAAAACTAAACTGCGCTACGTCTCAGCTGTGCAGCGTGGACAGTTTATCAGCTCGGACAGTGATGCAAACAAACTTGTTTACTCAGGAGCCAAAGTTAATGATAAATACATGATAAGGTTGCTGCGAGATCTAGTGAGAATCATTCAAATTATGCACAGAATTCCCTGTTATAAACAGTGCTGACATAGGTATGGAAACCAGAAGCGGTAACGCTAACTGTTACCATGGTGTTGTGGTAGAAATAGTCAAATGCATTACATCATTCATTTCAGGGTTTGTACAACCTTTTGAGAGAGAAATTAAAGCACTTTTCAATGGCTTTCAAGCATTTCACACAACTATTTCCAGCACTTTAAAGCTCTAAAATGATCCAGTTTGAATGTTATTTTTAATGGGATGACCAAAATATACTTTGGTAAACAAACACTTATGTAAAATTTAAAAATACAAAATCATTAATTTCTACTTTTTACTCTATATTTTGAAATTATAAAATCACTCTTACAAAATATCAAATGATCAAGAATAGGACTGAATGATTAATTGCATTTGTGATAAGAAAAAATGTGATTTTTTTTCAATCGCAGAGGCTGCGATTACGCTCGGTCACGTGACATGCAAGAGTAAAGAGGTTGTTAGACTTGAAGATCGATCGGTGTATGACATCAAAGTGCGGCGAGAGAAAGCATAAGGAGACGTCTGCTCTCTTATAGACACACACACCCATCGGTCTAAGCAGCGCTGCTTCAAGTCGAGCGCAGGCCATCAGCAGAAAATAAATAAAATAGTAAACAGCCAAAGGACGTAACTTAGAATGGAGATGGATCGGTTTGTTGAAAGCGAAGAGAAACCCATAGAGGAAGTCGCACGACCAGGCAGGTGCTGGCATTCAAAGCTAATGCAGAAAATATGACGAGGCATATCTTGCTCTCGGCTTCACTCACCGGGTCTATACCGGATGCTACAGTTGTGCGTTGCGCCGCAACAGCTCTACACTGGACACGATAAAGCGACTGTTGCAAATCATTTTAACTTTGTGTCAGTACGTGATAAATAGAACGAGGCATCAGTTTAATGTCGGGTTTTGTCGTGTCGCGCCGCATCTAGTATAGACCACGTCATTGATTATAATGGTTCTACTGTATTTTGCCACTCGCGTCCGGTGTAGACACGTGTTTATGTCGTTGGTGAGGAGGAAAGCCTGTGTGTCCTACGCCTTAGTTCAATGTTTCAAGTGATGCAGGTGTTTTTTCCCTGTTGGTTTTTTAAATTAAAAAAGCATACATTTTTCATAAAACCCCCGACAAGTGTCCAAAGCAGGCTCCAGCCTTCAATCAGAATCCAGTACAGGCCCCAGCCTTTAATCAGAGTCCAGTGCGAGGTCTAGTTCAGGTACAAGCCCCCGACCAGAGTCCAGAGCACATTTTAGCCTACGATCAGAGTTCGGTGTTAGCTTCTGCCCTAGACCAAAGTCTAATGCTGTCTTCAGCCCCAGACCAGAGTCCAGTAAAGGCTACTGCCTATGACCTCAGTCCTAGACACACAGCAGTGAATAGTCAGGGTGAAGGACTAACTATAGTTCCCCTCTCTAAGAAGTCTAAGTCTGTTATCACGGCCAGGAGTGTCGTTCCTTCTTTAAGTGCCATTCCTTAAATCTCCTGGTTTCGGTCAGGAATGCCGTACCTTCCTCGTGGATTATTAAAGGGGTCATATGATGCGATTTCCTTTCTCTTTGGAGTGTTACAAGCTGATTGTGCATAGATAAGATTCCTGAAGTTGCAAAGACTAAGTCTCAAAACCAAAGAGATATACTTCAAAGTTAAGACTCTGCCACGCCCCACTAAAACGACTCGTTCTAACACGCCCCACATATCTACTTCACGATGTGGGAATATTTGCATAATGCCGCCCAAATGTGTATGCAAAGAAAGAAGGCGTGGTTTCATGAACAGCAGTAGTGTTGAAGCAGCATGTCAGGGAGACGCGGTCTGTTTCTAGGCGAAAAGCAAAAGCACTTTATTTGGCCTTCCGGAAGTAGATGCATTTAGAAATATTTAATATTACTTACAACAGAACAGCAATGCAATGTATTTTATGGATGACCGTTTCGTGAAACTAGGAGAGGAGGTAATTCTGACTTTTGCTATGACAATTTGGCGCTTCTGAATCAGCGACTGTAATTATGTTTTGTTACTAGTTTAAGTATTTTATATTGACTGTTCAAATGTGGAGTTTGCGCATCGTGTGTGTGTGTGCGCCATGTGCGTGTGTGCGAGTGAGAGAGAGCGAGAGAGACAGGGTCACATCACAGTGGAGTCAGCTGTCTTAACCGTGGCTTGTGTACTGCAAACACATACCAGATTCATCACTGTGTCTGTCACGCGACTCTTCTTCCCCTTTCGGGCTCTGTCTTTACATTTATTTGAAAGATGAAGCTCGCGATTATGAAAAGGGGCGTTACATTTCCAACGAGTGCATGCGGTGTTCGGCCAATCACAATGCAATGGGTCAGCTGGCCAATCAGAGCAGACTGCCGCTTGTCGGAAGGAGGGACTTTGTAAAAAAAAACGAAGCGTTAGAGAGGCGGGGCATAGAGGACCTACAAAAATGCACAGTATTTGAAAAATAACGTGTTTTTTTAACATTAAAGCATGTCAACACATTCTGTTACACCAAATACACAAAAATAATGATCTTTAAAAAAAGCATAATATGACCCCTTTAAATGTGCCTGGTCAATGATGTATGTGGCTTCGACTTACCCTGATTTCTGTTCTGATCTCGGCTTCAATAACACCTGCTTGTACGCACTTACCGGGTTCTCTGGATCTGTTTTGTGACACAGTCATTCAAGAGCTTGTTCAAAACTGGACTCATCCAGTAAGGAAAACAAGATGAGTATTTTTGAGTCATTGAAGTATTCATTCAAAACCACTTTTTCATAATTTTCATATTAACATTTGGAGTCTTCAATATTTTAAATATTATAAAATTTGATAAGTCGATAATTCATTTAAATGAATTAAACACTTTTAAATAGGACTTGCAGCAATTTAATATTGGTAAACAGTCATTGGTGAGTTCAGAATTGTGGGAGAATTGTGATCTCTATTTGAGACAAAAAAAAATCATGATATTCAATTTGTCCAGAATCGTGCAGCTCTACTACGTACTTAAACCTTGAACAGACTTTTTTGCATATTGGCGGTGTCGAGGTCATTAATTGGATGAATGCAGTATGTGACCTGTTTACATAACAGCTTTACCTGGAGTAAAAAGCAGGGATTAGAACAACAAATAAGCACAGTGTGAAAAGCTTGTATGTGTTATTCTTCTACAGACATATATAATAGTACAAGAAATGCATCTCTGTATTTGATTTAAAGGTGCAATCTAGAAGCACAATCAGCTGATGCAGAAACTCACACAGTACTGCTCATGTCTCAGATGCAGTCAGGAGAGAAGCTGCTGGTGAAAACCATCTCTAAAAGTGACGCCAGCATGCAGACAGAGACACACCCTCTGGAGACCAACATTGTGAAGTCCTATGAGTGGAACGAGTGGGAGCTCCGAAGAAAAGCCATTAAGCTGGTGAGAAGCGTTCACACACATGATCTCAGTCCAGACATGCATTAGAGAATTTAACCCTGTAAGAAACTCTCTGTCTCAGGCCAATCTGCAGAATAAAGTCACACGCTCGATGCAGACGCACTCGAGTCACATGAGACGACACAACAGCACACAGACGTTCCTCCCTAAAGACGCCGCCAGCCAGACGAAGCGGGACGGAGAGAGTAACGTACCCAAAGCACAGGTGTACCTGTCAGGACTGAGAGGAGGAACAAACATGATGAAGCTGGATCTGACCAGAGCTGTTGATGAGTGACCGGCACACTCAATAAACTCTGAAAGCAAACTGTGTGAATGTGTCAGTCTGCTTCAGGACACGCCTCTGCGTCTCAAGGTCTTTCCTGAACACAGGACGAGATCTTTAGAAGAATGGCTTTCATTATATCTGAGACTTTTCTCACTATATCTTCTATGTTGACAGAAGGTTCGTTTTTGAGTGAATCTCTTTCAGATCATTAACTCGTTCTACAATTAATCCCTGTTAACCACTTCCTACACCCACAAAGCTTGTGTCCACTTCATTGTGTGAAATGATGAGTTATGAAATATTCTACTAATCACACAGTAAAGAGAATATGAGTGTAACGCAATGAGAAAGACTCGTTCATCACTTTAACTACCTGCACTGGCAATGAAATTATCAGTGGTTTGATTAAAAATATTTTTATTCATTCTTCATACATTTATAAATTACTTAATTAAGAAATTATTAGTTACTACATTAATAAATTATTAAATTATTAGTTATTAGCAGCGTTCAGAAATATTATAAAAAATATAATTTTTTTACATTTCTTGCATTAATGTCACTATAAGCCACCAATTAGTGACTATTTACTTTCTGAAATATTATACAAAAATAGCATTTACTTTTTGAAATATTAGAAATAATATAATTTACATTCTGAAATATACAAAAATAGCATTTACTTTATGAAATATTATACAAAAATAGCATTTACTTTCTGAAATATTAAAAAAAAATAGCCTTTACTTTATTGAAACATATTTTAAACATATATATTTATTTTTTTTTTACGTAAGTGGTTACGAATAGCAATAATTAGGAGGACTAATTTACTTCTGAAATATTATTAAAAAATTGAATTTTTATTTACATTTCTTCCATTAATGTCACTAATAAGCCACCAATTAGTGAATAAATTTACTTTCTGAAATATTATTTAAAAAAATAGAATTTTTTACATTTCTTATGTGAATGTTACTAATAAACCAATTAATGATACATTTACTTCCGAATTTATTATTTTAAAAATTGTTCTTTTTTTTAAAATTCTTTTACAGTAATGTACACGCATAAGCCAAACAATGTGACTAAACATTTACTTTATGAAATATTATACAAAAATAGCATTTACTTTTTGAAATATTAGAAATAATATAATTTACATTCTGAAATATACAAAAATAGCATTTACTTTATGAAATATTATAAAAATAGAATATTGTTTCACATTTTTTACATTAATGTTACTAATAAAGCATAAATTAGTGAGTACTTTTACTTTCTGAAATATTATATAAAAGTTTTTTGTTTTTGTTTTTTATATTCCTTACGTTAATAATTTGTGAAGCACTAATTAAATGACTATGTTTACATGCACTTCTGAATTTCTAATTTTAGAATTTCTTATGATCTTCCTAATTTCTACAGACAGCAGCGTTTTCTTGTGGTTCTTTGTGTTTTGAGCGGCCGATCGCTGACGGAGCTGCAGGTGTTCGCGGGTTAAGAATACGAGCATGTGAACACAAACGCTGCTTTGCTGTCTGCCGATGCTCTGAGGTGTTTGTGAACACAGTCGTCATTTAACCTGCAGCTCCAGAGTCTCGCTGCCTTTCCTGAGACTCCTCGAGACGCCGCTGGTCACTCACTAAACTCCTCAGCTCTGCTCTGTCTGATGCACACTGGGATCCCTGCCTTCTTCCAGTCTAGGCTTTCATCCAGCGGTGCTCTTCCAGCTGCCGCAGCGTCAGCCGGTGTGCTGGATTACGGCTCAAGCAGTGGAAGATCAGGTCATGGCACGCTGGGAAGAGTTCAGAGAGAGCGCGGTTAGTCTCCACACATCAAACATGAACAGTAAACATCAGCATAATGTGGAGCTGTTTGTGTGTTCACCTGTGGATAAGGTGGGATCCACCCTGACGTAGCCGTGCTGAATGGCATCAAAGCTTTCGAAGGGCAGATATCTGTGAATGATCTCAAAGAGCAGAACGGCCAGCGCCCAGACGTCTGCTGCTGCGGCGTGGAATACGGACTGACCGAGGACCTCAGGAGGGGTGTATGCGTCTGATCCTGTGAGAGACACACACAGCTTCAGTGCTTCTGTACGCTTCATCATCAACAGCACAACATCACGTGATCATCAGCGAGACTCACCTTGGTATTGGCTGCTGTTAAAGCCCTCGCTGCTGATCAGACGAGCGCAGCGGAAGTTGATGAGCTTGAGCTCCAGACTGTGGAGAGTCACCAGGATGTTCCTCGAGCGGATATCACCATGATAAACTCCACGCTCATGGCAGTGTTTGACCGCTTGAAGCACCTGAAGCATGAACAAGCGTGCTTGTGCTTCACTAACGGGGCCGGAGAACAAGATGTAATCCTCCAAGGTCCTGCAGGGTTCAGGGTACTCCATAATGAGAGTGAAGCTGCTCTCCTCCTCCAGCCACTGGTGTAGCTCCATGATGTTGGGGCACGAGGGAGCTTCTCCCAGCCGGAGCATCAGAGCCACTTCAGCAAGCACGGGTTTGGAGTGACCAACCTCCGTTAGCTAGTCTTCTGTTCCAGCTGCATGTCAGCTACAGGTTATAAAAACACCAAATATTCTTCAGGTTTTGTTAACTTACAATGCCAAGATAGCGGTCCGCTCTGCGCTTGGGGACACACTTCAGAGCAACCTTCACTTTGTCGCTGAATATGTGTGTTCCCTCATAGACCTTGCTGAAGTTCCCTGATGCGATCAAATGTCCCACTTCAAACAAAGACACGACGGATCCTGAAGAACACACAGAAACAGAAGATGGACACGTTTGAGACTGCCTTTGATTGTCAACAGCAGAGCTGAAGAACCAACAAATCAAGAGTCTTGAAGACTTTCTTTAGTTTCGATGAAGAGAATATAACAGAGCAGAAATAAAGCAGTAATGACTCACCTTGAGGCAGCTGGATTTCTGGATCAGGCAACACTGTGTCCGGTGCTGTTTCTGATACGACCGACACTGAACCGGACACTGAACCGGACACTGGACCGGACACTGAACCGGACACTGAACCGGACACTGAACCGGACAGAACTGCATCATGGGCCTGGATCTCGGAGGGACCTTCTTCCTCAGGAGACGACTGGAGATCTGCAGAGACCTGGTCCTGCTCCGGCAGAAACAGCAGCTCAGGAATGAGCTGGGATTGGTCCAGATCCGGCTCTGCTTTAGGAGGCTGGACTTGGTCCGGGTCGCAGCAGGGGAAGAGCTGCTTCACAGCCTCACATGCTCTCCGCAAGAAGACACTCTTCCTTCCTTTCTTAGCTTCTTCTAAAACCAATGAAGAACAAACCATTAGAAACATCTCTGACCACAGATTACACGTGAACCGGCGATTAAACATGGACACAGCACAACAGACGTCATTGTCAAGTTATTATTCCTAGAGATGCATGAAGTAATGTAATAATGGCTCACTGTGACAGAGACTGAGAGCGGAATCTGATCCCGGCGGAAGGCTCCGGATCTTCCCACACCGGACCCCGGCAGACACAGCAGACTCAGAAACGCCGTCGGACACGGGGGACAGCCGTCACCTCGGGACGGTCAGTCGAAGTCATCTGTGCTGTGAGACGCAGCACTAGGTCCGGATCGCTTCAAGCCTTGCAAGCGTCCGGAAGAAAGACCGCACCGATTTCCCCTTCGTCCCTTTGTTTGGAATAAAGAAGAGCAAGCACCTCTGACTGCCAGATTCAGAAGCTGAGTACTGTTCCAACAATAACACCTGACAGTAAATAGCGCGAGAGAAGGACTCAAGAAGCAAGATATACTGTATTAAACTAAAGCAAGTATTAATGCATCTAGATTCATATTGCGGGAAAGTTGAGGTCGAGAGCAGCAGAGTAGCACTAGAGAGATCACTGCTGTTGATCTGCATCGAGAGCAGCAGAGTAGCACTAGAGAGATCACTGCTGTTGATCTGCATCGAGAGCAGCAGAGTAGCACTAGAGAGATCACTGCTGTTGATCTGCATCGAGAGCAGCAGAGTAGCACTAGAGAGATCACTGCTGTTGATCTGCATCGAGAGCAGCAGAGTAGCACTAGAGAGATCACTGCTGTTGATCTGCATCGAGAGCAGCAGAGTAGCACTAGAGAGATCACTGCTGTTGATCTGCATCGAGAGCAGCAGAGTAGCACTAGAGAGATCACTGCTGTTGATCTGCATCGAGAGCAGCAGAGTAGCACTAGAGAGATCACTGCTGTTGATCTGCATCGAGAGCAGCAGAGTAGCACTAGAGAGATCGCTGCTGTTGATCTCCATCGAGAGCAGCAGAGTAGCACTAGAGAGATCACTGCTGTTGATCTCCACCGAGAGCAGCAGAGTAGCACTAGAGAGATCACTGCTGTTGATGTCCACCGAGAGCAGCAGAGTAGCACTAGAGAGATCACTGCTGTTGATATCCATCGAGAGCAGCAGAGTAGCACTAGATAGATCACTGCTGTTGATCTCCATCGAGAGCAGCAGAGTAGCACTAGATAGATCACTGCTGTTGATCTCCATCGAGAGCAGCAGAGTAGCACTAGATAGATCACTGCTGTTGATCTCCATCGAGAGCAGCAGAGTAGCACTAGAGAAATCACTGCTGTTGATGTCCACCGAGAGCAGCAGAGTAGCACTAGAGAGATCGCTGCTGTTGATCTCCATCGAGAGCAGCAGAGTAGCACTAGAGAGATCGCTGCTGTTGATCTCCATCGAGAGCAGCAGAGTAGCACTAGAGAGATCACTGCTGTTGATCTCCACCGAGAGCAGCAGAGTAGCACTAGAGAGATCGCTGCTGTTGATCTCCATCGAGAGCAGCAGAGTAGCACTAGATAGATCACTGCTGTTGATCTCCATCGAGAGCAGCAGAGTAGCACTAGAGAGATCACTGCTGTTGATCTCCATCGAGAGCAGCAGAGTAGCACTAGAGAGATCACTGCTGTTGATCTCCACCGAGAGCAGCAGAGTAGCACTAGAGAAATCACTGCTGTTGATGTCCACCGAGAGCAGCAGAGTAGCACTAGAGAAATCACTGCTGTTGATGTCCACCGAGAGCAGCAGAGTAGCACTAGAGAGATCACTGCTGTTGATGTCCACCGAGAGCAGCAGAGTAGCACTAGAGAGATCACTGCTGTTGATCTCCATCGAGAGCAGCAGAGTAGCACTAGATAGATCACTGCTGTTGATCTCCATCGAGAGCAGCAGAGTAGCACTAGAGAGATCACTGCTGTTGATGTCCATCGCACCTGCCGGGCTGTTATCGCTCAGATCGATGCTCTCGAAGCTCGATGCTCTCGAAGCCCAGGCGGCTCCAACGACAGACTCCCTGCGCTCAGCTGGTGTAGACATCGCTTGATTATGACAGAAATCTGATTATACTGATGATGTGTGTAAAGCGTGACTCTAAAGAGTGTAAGTCAGTGGACTCAGCCGCTGACTCGAAGCGCTCACTCAAGCAGATCCGCGTATGCCGTTAGCACCCGAGCAGGGCTTTATTGTAGCCGCCCCCCCCCCCCCCCCCCCCCGGCGCTTGTGGACGTCACAGCTCGAGCCGTCGTGCTTCTTTTCTTTTTCTTTTTTCTTTCTTTCTTTTTTTTTTTTGGAACAGCGAGCATTTCCGATCAGTTTGATGGTAAGTTGGCTTCAAAGTTTGTTATGAGAAATATTTGAAATGAACGGGGCTCACGCGCACGTAAGTCCTTACGTAAGCCCAGTGCGAGGTCGAGCGTTGTTATGTGGAGAGCCGACGCTCTGTGTACTCGAGCACAATGTAAGGTTATGATGCGAATTAACCGTGTGTTTTTGGGTGAAACGAGGACTTCACCGAAGGCTGTGCATGACACATGGGGGTGAGTAAGTATTATAGTAAATCTGAATCCCCCAATTTTAGCATTATATTATATACAGTCCTCCAAATGTTATGGATTTGCTAATGACACAGCATGAAAGATATGAGTTGAGACAGGAAATGAATTGCATAGCATAAGCTAGTACAGGAGTTTGGTCAGGTTTATCTAAACATAGACAGTTTGATGGAAACTACCGAGGTCACTCTTTATTCAGAAATACAGGTCACTGTATTGTAAGTCACATGCTCAAATAATCCGTATCATCATAATTTATATACTTATTTATGAATATTATATTTGTTGTTCGTAAAATGTTTTCAGATGTGTGGTTTGCTCAGAATAGAAAGGCTTCATTGACAAAGTACAGTTGATTTGGTGTCAGGAGCTTCCAGTGCAAAGAAGAACAGACACACAAAAGGATATATAACACTAATAATGAGAATACACGATAAATAATAATGACTGTGTAGTTACAGTATAGCGAACTCGCCACCTTCTGCTCTGAACTCAAACTGTGTCATTTATGTGATTTGAGCAGATGATATATTGATAAATTGGCGTAGACCAGAATAGTCCCAAGTGTGTCTTTATTAAAGGGATTGATCTGTCATCATTTACTGTACTCTCTCTCACTCTCTCGTGTGGATCCACACCTGTCCTGTATCACTGACTTTCTTCCGCTTGACCACACAAAAGAAGATGTTTTAGGAAAATGTCTGGGGGGGTTTATACAGTGAAAGTCAGTAGCCAAGCAAAATTATGATTTTGCTTAATAAATATATTAAGAAACGTTGGTCCGTTCTACTGAAATCAAGAGTACGCGATTCTCAAAAAGCATTCATGAAAGAAAGAGTAGATTTCAGAGATGAAACGTTTGAGAAGTAATTAAGGAATTAGTCACCGAAGTGGTTTAGTTGCCAGCATTCTTCAAAGTATGTTCTGTTGTTTTCCACAGAAGAAAGTGGCACAGGTTTGGACTGACACGAGTGTGTGTAAATGATGACAGAACCCTCATTTTGGGGTAAACGATGCCTTTCAACCACATGTGTCAGCGTCCGGTCCTGGAGGGCCACTGAAGCTCCAACACCGTTTCTGGGAGCTTCTCATGAGTCTGAAGACCTTGTTTAGCTGCTTCATCTGTGTTTTCTTTAGGGATGGAGCTAAACTCTGCAGGTCACTGGAGACACATGGCACAGTATGCTTGTATACAAAGATGTGATTATTTGAATAGCCTATCTGAATAAACTTTTGTTTCGATTCAGTGGTATAGAGTGTGCCTCAAACTCCCAAGTCCCATGATTTCAGCAAGCGAAGTGTCGTTACTTCATACTGTTTTGAAACTTTTTCGTTTCTGTTCGTCCTTGCAAACACAAAAACTCACGAACCGGTGTCTATTAAATGGTTTTAACTGATCTCTGGTCAGTTTTATAATGTCGATTCAGTTTGAATAATTTTTTACAAACACAAGAGTGTATAATAAAAAGGACGCATTGATAGTTTGTTGTTTTTAATTGGTCTAGATATCCATGTTCTGCCTAAAAACTCATAAAATAACCACTACCAGCAATTAATCAAAGAACACACATTACACAGACGCTTCATATTTGATGGTATTTGATGATTTGTAAATAGAATTTTAAACATTATACTTACAAGGAAACAGTTGCAGTTGTTTTGTAAAGTTTTGGTTTAGTCTATAATCCATAATAACTCTTCCTCCAGTGAAAAAGTGCATCTGCTGTTGTCTCTCACAGAGCTGTTTTGGCTTGTAAATGCTGCTTGATTTGTGCAGATTTCTCTCCTGATTCAGACCAGAACACGTCTTCACTGGAGGAAGCGTTATTATGGATTATGGACTCTATGGTATTTGAGTTAAAAACGTCTTAATGCTGGATTTGTTTCAGCTTTTGTCTTCTCCAGATGTTCACTGATGGACTGGAGTGCTGTGGATTATTGTGATGTTTTTATCAGCTGTTTGGACTCATTCTGACGGCACCCGTTCACTACAGAGCATCCATTGCTGAGACACTGATGCACTGCTGCATTTCTCCAAACCTGATGAAGAAACAAATTTAACTTGGATGACCTGACGATGAGCACATTTTCAGCCAATTCTCATTTATTCCTTTAAGTAAAGTGCAGACTGAGGTTAATTTTTGTGCCAAAAAAATTAGCCCATTAAAAAGGTAAATATGTAGTGATTAATTATGATCAGTAAGTATTTTGTATCAAGTTTGTGGTCTGGAGGATTCCTGACAGAATCAGCTGTAGACTTTGTAAAAAAAAAAAAAGTAGATGATACTTAATGTATCAGTTAATGAGACTAAGCTTGGTTCTTACAATTCGTTGAGGCTCTTTGATCTTCTTAGCTGAAGTTTTGTTGATGAGAGAGAACTGGTTTGGTGCAGAAAGTCTTGATGAATGGAAAGACAAGGCCTGGCAAATCTCTCTCAGACAGTACATGATCCGAGTTTCATCTCCAAAGGGAACTCTCAGTTGTCCAGACAATTATTCATCTTTTCTGAACTGTTCAAATATTGGTGTCCACTGTTACAGCTGATAATTTTAGTCCACACTCTTTGTATCTCAAAAAGGTAATTACGTTTCAGCATCAAGCAAACTTAACTACAACTGTTTATTTTTTCATGAGAGTTTCGGCTATAATCTGTTTGTATGCTTTGCGTAGTCTTGCAGTCCGATAACTCTGAATGTGTAAAAAATAAAATAAAGATATTCTCAGATCAATATGTAGGTAAAAAAAATCTTGATTCTGGCTTTTTTTTTTTATCAAAATGGGATGGTATGAACTAATTTAAGAGAAAATATACATTTAAATTTTAAAACTATTCTTTACATCTAACATGATTGCCTTCTTTATTATATTTGGCCCAAGTATGTAGACACTTGACACAATAAAACATGTATAAATGCATTTAAGTTAGCACTCAGGATCTGCATCTGAAGTAGCGTTGGATTTACAGACTGGGATCAAAAGCACTACGAGCTGGGACTCTACCTGGAAGTCTATTTGCTTTGAAATGAAATTAGTATTTTAAATATAAATTATGAATATGGAAATATGAAATGGTAAAAAAGATTTTAAATAGGAAACTGAAACCACCAGAGGGTGGCAGCAAGTCGCTGTTTTTAAGAGATTTTAATTATGATTATTTTATGCATTTATTGCATTAAACTCACAGAACATTGCAGGCTAACACATACAAATAAATCCTTACATACCGAGTTACAATTATTAATAATACTTACAACAATAGAGAAAGAAAAAGAAAAATAATAAAGTTAATTTATGTATTTCAGAATCTCACATTAGTGAATGAAATTCTTTAAAATGGACCGCCTTTTGCCTACTGCGTCAGCCGTACTTGTTGAGAGTGAACTTTTTGTCATGGCTGGAAGAATGATTGGCCACTCGTTAATCAATCAAGGTACTGCTTTATCAGGCCTAAGCCTAGAAATAATACATTCATTGACAGGTGGCACAAAGGACACAGCCACCACAAATCTCCGTTTAGAGGATTGCCCAGACATTGAACAAAGGGAGACGATTCGTCTAGTAAGTACTGAAAATTAACTAGGTCTTTTAACAGTTTTGTGTTTTCTGATTAAACATAGACATGCTAAAAATAGCTGCTATTTCTGTGCCCGTAATAATGCTTGGATCTTATAGCTGCTGAAAGATGAATGGACTGAGGAAGAGACCTCACAAGTGTCCAACCTGTGTTTGGACTTTTACTCTGCAGTGCCAAACAAGAGGATCAACAAAATGCTGCTCTTCCAACAGCTTCTCAGTCATGCTGTAATATATTCTATGTGTCCTCTTTTGTTTCTAATTTTTCTGTCCTCCTCAATACTACAAACTTCATCAAACGTCATCAAAGAATCTTCTATTTCATTATACAGATTCATTCTACTTATAATGTTTTCAAACAGCAGTACATTACATTTATTATTTTTATAATACTGAAAATCTTTATCCATTTCCTGATTGCTGCAACTGGTTTTAATGTACAGGTCCTTGGCCGAGTCGGTGCTCGACTAAAACAATTAAAAAAGGGATTGAAGGACACTGGTGTTTGGCCACTTATCAGCTTCAGACCAGATGTGTTACCCTGCTGTTCCCGAGAGAACGGAAGAAGTTGAAAATACACCTGAGGAAAAAAGGGCAATGGGCAAGGAATGTGTGTGTGTGTGTATGTGTGTGTGTGTGTGTGTATATATATATACATTCTACAGATGGTACACATTTCTAGTTGTACCGTGGAACTAAAACAGTAAACAGTATATAATTTAAAATTAGCAAGGGTTAGATTGACCTATTAAAATTTTGCTTACATCGTCATTGTAAATATATCTTTTTTTGCTATTTTATTAATGTTTTCAGGTAAAACAATTACTTTTAAACAAATATAAACATAAAGACATCAAACAAACAATGGAAAAATTACGAAAATTATTTAAAGATTCATTCATAGTTGAAATTTAGGGTGTTAGGGGTCGGACAGCCACCTACCAATTGAAAGTAACACAAGAAATAATGATTTATAAATTTAGGCTTGCGATATTTAATGGTATTCTGTGGTTTCAATCGATAGGAGAAAGAGAAAGATTTGGATTTGAATACTGCGTTTTAAATGTGTTTTTTTTTTGGTGTGGCAAAGAAGTGCACAAATTTATTTAGAATGGCCCATATATATATATGTGTGTGTATATAATTTGTTTTTGGATTACGATGATCCTGCAAGCATCAGTTGGACCCAACCACGGCATACGAAGACGGCGACGACAGGTGATGCTGACGGACATAAAGCCTGTGAGAAACTGCATCTGTTACAGGCTTGTTTAGATGTAGGAAGTGAGAGTTGCGGTTATCTGTGCGCATTGATTAAATATGTCAGAGGCTTATAATTGATTGCACTTCTGCGCACGGAAAGGTCTAATTTGGGCGTGCACCCAATTGGGGTTTTACCATTTTGTAGTTCAACAGATTCTACTTGGGCACTGCATGACCCTGGCTGGCCTTGGGCGTAGGACACGGTTTTATACGAGGACTTGAGTTTCACTGTGATATGGTCAATAAAAATCTTATCCAATAACGTATAATGGTTAGAAAACAACTAAAAAGCAAGCAAAAAATAATGCAACTTTGTCTACAATATTGAACTGTACTCAAAAAAATGTCCATGCCATTGGACTCAGAGGGTTGTAGAGGATTAATATGTTCTCTCAGCTGCTCCACTTGTTCAGGAGTTGGAGGGCTGTCAAACTGTGGAACATTCACCACAGCTTGTGGATCCACAACATACCCACTGTCCTCCCAGTCGATGTAAGGAATGGTCAGCTCCTGAAATTAAACAAACGGGGGAAGATTCACTGTGTTATTCCAAACAATTATCTTAATAATAGTTGATTTAATTATTACAATCATTGTGGTTTGTAACATTTGGATTACTTTTATTTTATTTTTTTATGTGCAACTGCTTCAGTACCTCTGGGTTGGCAATGGGATGTTCCATCTGACCAGCCCCCCACAGTTGGTTTGGTGAGAGGTTTTGCTCTGTTCTCAATGGGTGGTTGTCCCATCCCTCACGGAACAAATTGAGATTGGCTTGCAGTCGGGGCAAAAACACGTAATGGCAGCACAACAGGTGAAGACTGCTGCTCAAATCTAGCATGCCCTGTTCCTCTAGTGTGTGCAAGATTTGGTCAAACACACTGCTGACTCCCATCCAGAGATCACGCCACAGCCTCTCAACTCTTAATTAAAAAAACTAATTACATTATTACATTACAAGTCTTTCAAGTAGTAATTGAAGGTCTATTAGACATTTAAATGATCTTAGATGAATCTATCTTGCCTCTGATTGTGCACACTGTTGCCAGCTATAAAGCAGTTGCTGTCTGGCCCGCGTACAGAAAACATCAGACGAGCCACTCCGACATTCTCTCCTCCCTGATCAGCTCGCACGCTAAACAGTCAAATATATTTATTTATTGCCAAACACCCAGTTGTTGTTTTTTTTTATCTCATTAAAAGAATATTTATAAAATGTAATTAATATTGTCAAACTTAATGTATTAAACTTACAATGTTTTTGACTTACTAGTGTATGGGAAATAAATTTAAAATATATATAAATGATTTGATTGTAAAAGAAAAAATGGTTAGTTTTACTTCAGTGGGTATCCAAGTTCCTCAACAGCCTGACTGAAGAAAAGTAGGGTTGTGTCAGATCGGTTGTTGTCTGCAGCTCTCAGGTACATTATCTATACAAATGCCAGAAGCACTTTAATATCCAGTATGTACTGTACTTTTAGATCGAAAGTGTGGTTGAAATAGCTTTGGCTGTGTATGCTTTCTCACCTTGCGTGAAAAACCATCAATTCCTGCAAAGATCACTATATTGTACCTGTAGAAAAACATAATGCTTTTGAATTGTAAACTCTTGTATAATGTTATAAATATCATTAAAACAGACATTCAAGTCTATTGAGCATATTCCATTTACTGTTATGAGAATACTCAGGTTACCTGATAAACTTATGATTTGTGTCTATATGTACTTTGGGCATGGCACTGAGTATGTTCGTCTGATGACACATCCGAACTGAGTCATTCTTGTGAGAATCCCAAGACTATCCACTCGGTGCATTGCTGCTTTTACTCTGTTCCACTGCACTCGATGACCTTCCTTTAATCAATCTGTAGCCTGCATGTGGCATTCTTTCTTTGATTTGGGAAACAAGTCCATCAAGTTCTGCATCAATGCAGGTACTATACAGTCCCCTAACTGATAGAGTCCAATCTCCAGAAGATAGGCAATGTGATCTGTAGGCACTACAATCCTTGGATGCCCACTTGCAATTTGTCCTTCCACCTGAACAACTGAATGTGAAATATGTGAGCGTCTGTGATTCTGGATTGCATTATGTAGTTCAGTTAATCTTTCTGTCACGTCCTGAGACACATGCACATGCTGTGCCACAAATTCCAAATAGTCGATGTCAAGCTGGGGTTGCTGAAGAGCACGTGTAGCCCGTGTACGTAATCTCTCCAGAATGTGGTCATGTAGTAATTCCTCAAATGAAATGGAATAAAGAGAAATGTATAAAAAATTACATTTGTACTTACCATAAATTAGACCATGTTTACATAAATGTAATACAATATTACACGAAGGAGTAAACATTAACTTCATTACGAGTATGAGTCAAGTAAGCTTAAAGATTTATCATCCAGTTATGTAGTTATGATATTTGTTTTACTTACCAAACCAGCTTCTTGGTTTAAAATGGTATTATCCATTTTCCTAGATGTTTTACAGGTTCTTCGGGAGAATGTGAATAATGAATGTCTTGTATCACCTCAAACCAGGCAAGTAGGCAGGCACATGCCAGCTCTGTACTGCGACTGCCACCTAGTGGTAGCTGCCTGCTTTGCCTTTCGGTGAAAGCTAGTTGCGTGTGGATCGTCGATGCTAAAAGCCGCGGAAAGTAAGTCTCATTATCCAAATGAACCGAACAAGATCGACTCGAACAAGAAGTCGATAAATAAACGCGTGTCACCTGATCCACATATGCACGGATTCATTTTTGCATGAGCAATTTATAATATATTAATGCAGAACAGACCATTTTTATTCACAAACATGTCTGTATTTGTACAAATCGCTGCACGGTCATTTAATCCCGAATTCCACAGACTCAAATTGAAAGGCATTTGTTTGTGGTTAGTAAGATACATGCATAACATGTATGTTGCACATGGATAATTGTGCGTGCATCTATTAATCATTCTGAGTCTAATATCATCCCATATTTTCACTGTTTACATTAAGAAAAACTACCATCAAATACACAATGAAACTGAAAGATCTTCACGGCAATCTGTCAAAATAAAAGTCCGGTTTGATTTGAAGACATTGTAACGAAATACATAACTACTTACACTAAAATATGATATGATAAACTGATGATAATATAGTTTTAAGGACTATATATAATATAATAAATACGGTATTTTTCATTAACTTGTACAGTTATGTTGTGCAACATCTTGCTTGACAACAAAAATAGAAAACTGAAAGCAATAAAAGCTTTCTCTGGTGTGTGACATGGAGGAGAGACATTTATCACGCCAAGGTGATTCGTGGGAAGGGAATGGACATAAACCTTTGGAGTGTGTGTTTGTGTGTCTCAGCTTGTGCTACAGATATATTAAGTGACAGTCCGTGTTCAGAGGTGTCTACGGTAGAATATACTACCTGACTAACACTGATATAAGCTCTCTCTCATCAGTACAAGCTGTTCAAATCAACACAGAACTGAACTCTTTATCAAGAATGCAGTTTAGCAGGGGCGTTAATTCAGAGTGATGTACAGTACAGCTAACATACAAACAACCCTCCTGAAGTGCTCTGTTCAAGGTCCAGTAAACAGTTGTATAGAATTTGTATTCAGCTGTTCAGCTTTGTCATGCTATGACACTTCCTCCTGCATTTTGATCTATCTGACTTCTTGACATTATGCAGATCAAACGAGCATTATTCCAGTTAGTTTGGACTAAGACCAGCCTGACAAGGAAAGTATTATTACACATCTCGCTGAAATACCTGATTGTGATTGGTCAAAAGATGCATTCTGCGGTCAAATATGTTGTACAATGATGCTGAACTATGTCAGCTCAACATGAACATCCTGGTGGAGTAATTTTGACTGACATTTTTACAATAACATTCACAATATGACAGGACGGCGTAAAAGCGGTCAGTTATGATTTCAAGTTGACTTCAATACTCACAATTGTTAGTCTCAAGTTGAACTTGTTACAGCAGTTCCAACCCTAATCAAACCTGAACCAGCTAGTTAAGACACAGAATAGCTTATATTAATTTTGCCAAACAAGAACTTTGTGACGGTACCTTGGGTTTTTTCTTTCTTTCTGTAATTCAACAGCACATTGTCAATTATTCCTTCCTTGTAGGCTATTATTATTATATTATTAATATGGCTACAGCCCCCCCACCTGCATAGCTGCAGCCTTTTCATTATCAGAATAAAATACAGTCAACCAAACATATAGATACACTATAGAATCTAGATACACTGGTTAATTAAAACAGCCTGTAGTACAATCCGTGCCGTTCAGCCTGAGCTCAGGCCAAGCACATATTTGCTCATGTGAAGAGCACGATTTTTCATGTGAAGAAGACCATGATTTTTTTTTTTGGAAAGCGGGTTAAGTGCAAAGCCTGGCTTACATAGGCCTAATAAATAGCCAACATTGTGAATATGGAAACATTTGGATTTGTGCCAAATCAGAGTTTAAAAAAGAGGATTATAGGTTAAAAAAAAACATCTCCAGAATAAAGTCATTAGCCTATAATGCGAGATTAAACTCATTAAATATCCAGAAAAATGTAGAAATAAACATTGCGAGATAAAGTCGTTTCATCAGATCATCAGCTATCTTTGCAGACATGACTCAGAAACAAGTGTAGTAATAGTAGCCAAATAAAATATGGTTAGAGCATTCATGCGATAGCTTGAGAGCGGAATTAGGCTATAGCCTAAAACAAGCTTGTTTAGTATAGTTTAGTTTACGTTAATTCAATAGTTAATTAAAATATAAACGTGCGATGAATGATGTCCTTAAATGAGTGATATAATATCCCTTTTAGAATAATCTATTACAAGAAGGCATAACTGAACGTGCTGTTGAATTACAGAAAGAAAAGAAAAAAACCAAGGTACTGTCATAAAGTTCTTGTTTGGCAAAATTAATATGAGCTATTCTGTGTCTTAAGACAAGTTCAATTAGAGCAAGCTCAATAAAACAGATTTATTATATTTCTACTGTAGAGGAGAATAGCCAAATCAAAAAGAAACAAAGAAAACACAATGTAAAATTCATAAAACCGTACTCAATGGAATGCTCACATGTGACTGGGGCTAGTGCCATCTAGTGGTGGTTGATTTTCTTAGGCTCAGCTGCGCGTGGATCGCGAGTGTGTGTGTGTGGATTGCGCAAGGCTAAAAGGGCGGAACGAAAGTCTCAAAATTCAAATAGAATCGACTCAGAAGAGACATGAATGAATGCACGCGTGTCGCCTGATCCACAAACGCACGGATTCCTTTTAGTAAGAGCAATTTATGATAGATTAATGCAGAACAGAACATTTTTATTCGCAAACATGTCTGTATTTGTACATATCGCTGCACAATCATTTAATCCCGAATTTCAAATTGAAAGCCATTTGTTTGTGGTTAGTAAGATACAATGCATAAAATGTATGCAGTACATGGACAATTGTGCGTGCATCAATTAATCATTTTGAGTCTAATATCATCCCATAGATACTAATCTTGCTGGGTTTTATTATTGTCACCATACAGTTTACACACTCTGTGGGCTCAGTCTGTTTTTGATGACACCTATCTCTTTCAGACATTTCAGTTCTCTTTCAATGTCTTTTTCAGGGCCACAGGAACTTTCCTGGGAGGATGAATCACTGGCTTTGTCCAAATGTGATGGACTCCCGTTACACAACCCAGTCCTGTTAAATAAATCTTCAAATTCACTCAGAATATCTGTTGAGTTATATCCTTTTATTTCATACATCCTTTTTAACTACACCCAATGTGTTGCATGATTCTCTGCCCAGAACTGCACAAGCTCTTTTGCTCATCTACAGCTTGTCTTTGTATTGGCATTGAAGGCTTTGCTTACCCAAGGGGGACATCTGGTGGCCTGAATATGTCACTAGATTACATCGTGATTTTCTCATGTCGTTTATGTCCATTTTCAATGCTTTCAGATCACACAATGATATGACACTACAGTCTGCACCTGTGTCTAACTTTACAATCCGTTTCTGGTTGTTTAGCTGGACTGTTTAATCTTATAATTGTGGCCATTCCTGGAATATTTATTTTTACAGATAAGAGGGAATATCACAATTTCAATGTTTTATTGGATGTTCATATGAATCAGTTTGGTATAACACCACTTGTTGGATTTGTGCTGATTAGATGAAGTCAATCATTTTTTATAATGATCACTTTGTTTCCCGCTTTTCCTCTGTCAACCTCTCAGGCTGACAGAAGACTTTCGGTTAATACAGGTTTGTTAACTGGTTTTGGATAACAGATGAACCGGATGTCTTCTGATGGCATCTGCTAAAGATACTGTAATATTTATTAAGAGAATGCAATATTTCTGGTGATGACATTTGATCTAATAGTATTGAATATGACCTCTTATGTGTTAGCCAAATACAAGTCATTGAACATGTTAAATCAGTACATGTTAGTAAAGGAGTTGCATATCGAGAAACCAATTTTAAATGTTATATTGATTTTAAACCAGATGTTTGATCACAAATGCAGGCACTGGATTTTAGTAGGTATTATGGCAATATGTACTGAAAGCTTCCAAACATGACAAGATAAAAGTTTGATACATCATTTATTTACAGTATATTCTTTACTAATTACTTAATGGGTTAACTGTTGAAGTGTATTTTAGTCGAGAGGAACTAAATCAGATTCAGTGTCTAAGATCAGGCTTTAACAAGCCTGAGGATGCATTCAGCAAAATATATAATGAAGAAATGGGAAAATATAAGTTTCCGCTGGCTTGAACTTTTAGCTTAATAGTTCGAAAAACCTACATTTTCGAACTCGTCCTAGACAGTTCGTTAAATTTTCACCAAAATTGACACCGATCATCTTCAGACCATCTTGGCAAAAAGCTATCAAAAGCTTTTAGATAGACCCATCCGTTCTCGAAATCGACAAAACAAATTCGGCGAATTCGATGAAAAGCTCGCCAAATTGGACATGAGGCTGTACCTCTCCAACACTTTGTCGTATTCAGACCAAACTTGGTGTGTGTTATGATAACCATGACCTGAGGTTACTTGCACAGTTTCGCTGCAGCGCCACCTAGTGGTGAGGAGATATGAAAAATGGCTATTTTTGCTTATATCTTCTAAACAGTTTGGCCAAAAATCAAAAATAGATTCGGAGCAACATACTAAGTCGAATGATACCCAATTTTACGAATGATTTGACATATCATTACATTTTGACATATCTCTTAATTTGGTAGTTAATTTTTGATTGTTTTGTTTTGTTAGTGCTTTCATTTCTTTATTGTTTTGCTGATCATATCAGATCCCATTGTCATTTTAATCATGACAACTCAGGGAATAGTTTTAGCATGTTAACGGAGCATGCTAGGTGTATGAAAATCAGTAGATCTGTACAGGTGGAGCTGGGGGAGGTGGAGGGTTTCAGAGGTACTCTGATAGTGCGCTGCAGAACCAGCTAGTAGAAAACACTGAACCAGACTATTTAAATGTTGAGCAATCTTGTGGTCTGCAGAATCAAGCATGGCGTCAAATGTTAAATTTAGTTTTGCAGTCATTCTTAATGTTCGTTTACCATGCATACAGAGGTAAATTGTATTTACTGGACACCTGGATTGAAACTCAAACCATCTGGTCACTCTGTCAATGCACTACTATCCTCAGGTGTAACAGATAGACAGTGGGGTAAAGTGAAACACTTTCTGATCACCTGTCATTGGATTTGTTTCTAAAACTACAAGCTACATCAATGCCATCTGTGCTGGATTAAGAAGAACTTCATGTTAATTTTAGTCATGACAGATGACAGAGCACAAGCATCCTGCTTTACCTGCACTGATTCTAATTCTGTCCATGATTTACACTAAAAGCAAAAAAGTTTCAAAATTCCACTAATACACTTAAACAACAGCAGATGTCTTGTGAGATGAGAACTTGCTGCAAACCCTCTGTGATGATAATCGTGTTATTATGATTTGCATCAGGGTGAGAGTGATCATGATTCAGCTGGCAGAGTGTGCTGGAATGGAAGAGCGTTTTAGAAGACCCTTTCCTCCCAAAGCTCACTAATCACCCACACACACAGTATTTACTGTATCTGTGGCACGGCAACAACTGAGGCAGGCTTCATTTATCTGCTCATGTTGCTAGGTTACATGCTGAGATGTGGGCTAGTGGGATGCGTTCTGGACAGCAAGTGGACAGTAAGATCATGTGAGATTACCTTCTGAAACACTGCCGAATCCAGATCATTATGCTGCCTTAACAAAGCCTGTGTACTGTTATTGTAGAGACGTGGCTTAGGGTTTTTCAGAGTCCATAGCCTCTTTCTGACTGTAACTCATGCTGGAGATTTCAAGCTTCATCCCCAGATGTGCCTCAGACCTTCAGTCTGTTCTGACATATAGTAAGGCCCTTTCACACTAAGAAGGATATTTATAAGATAACCATCCACACCAACGCACAATAGCATTCAGTTTATTCTAAGCATGCATTGCCATTTTTTCATCTGCCGCTTTAAATGCTTGAGCTCCTTATAGCAGAATGGATCTGATGGTCAACATTGTGTCATTTACAGCTGTAAAAAATTGTTATGGACGGGTGATCCATTATATAGTTCATCTGTCATTAACGTTTTTACAGCTGGGTGTACAGAATTTAAAGTGCTGTGACAACTTAGGGCTGGTCACACAAAATGCGTTGGTCCAAATTTTTTTCCACCTTTCTACTTTTCTTGTTTCTATGGACAGGTGCACCGTCCGCTCATTTTGACAGCATATCCACTTTTAAAAAAGTGCCTTGAGACCGTTTCTCCAATGTCAGTTCTGTGTGAATTGTTCCTGGGCAGGTAGCAATACTCTTGGTGTGAACCTGCTGACGGTGTTCCAATCGTGGGTAATCAAAAAATTACTTTAGCAACGAACAACAATTGTATATCAACACACAGACAACTTGCCAACCATATAGTAGTGAAGTGATCCACACTCGCAGCAAATAATAAAACATTCAAGTCCCCATGAAATCAAAATTAAATATTTTTGGGTGTTAGTATCAATATGTTAGACTTAAGGTTATCTATAAGGCATTGTGCTCCAAAACAGTGACAAAATTCGCATTTAGAAGATATAAAGATTCAAAGCTTACAGTTTGTCACTTCCGCCAAAACGGCACAACAGTTTTTTTTGACGTCACATCGTACTTCATCTTCTCATCAAATCTTCGGACCAATCAAACGCTCTCTAGATCTGAATGCCGCCCGCCCCCTGCGGCTGAGATCGGTCACTTGTTCACAGTGTATACAGGTGCATCTCAGTAAATTAAAATGTCGTGGAAAAGTTTCATTTATTTCAGTAATTCAACTCAAATGTGAAACTCGTGTATTAAATAAATTAAACACACACAGACTGAAGTAGTTTAAGTCTTTGGTTCTTTTAATTGTGATGATTTTGGCTCACATTTAACAAAAACCCACCAATTCACTATCTCAAAAATTAGAATATGGTGACATGCCAATAAAGCTAATCAACTCAAAACACCTGCAAAGGTTTCCTGAAAATGGTCTCTCAGTTTGGTTCACTAAACTACACAATCATGGGGAAGACTGCTAACCTGACAGTTGTCCAGAAGACAATCATAGACACCCTTCACAAGGAGGGTAAGCCACAAACATCCATTGCCAAAAAGAAGCTGACTGTTCACAGAGTGTTGTATCCAAGCATGTTAACAGAAAGTTAGGTGGAAGGAAAAAGTGTGGAAGGAAAAAGATGCACAACCAACCAAGAGTATCGCAGCCTTATGAGGATTGTCAAGCATAAACGATTCAAGAATTTGAGTGAACTTCCCAAGGAATGGACTGAGGCTGGGGTCAAAGCATCAAGAGCCACCACACACACAGACGTGTCAAGGAATTTGGCTACAGTTGTCGTATTTTTCTTGTTAAGCCACTCCTGAACCACATACAACGTCAGAAGCGTCTTACCTGGGCTAAGGAGAAGAAGAACGGGACTGTTGCCCAGTGGTCCAAAGTCCTCTTTGCAGATGAGAGCAAGTTTTGTATTTAATTTAGAAACCAAGGTCCTAGAGTCTGGAGGAAGGGTGGAGAAGCTCATAGCACAAGTTGCTTGAAGTCCAGTGTTAAGTTTCCACAGTCTGTGATGATTTGGGGTGCAATGTCATCTGCTGGTGTTGGTCCATTGTGTTTTTTGAAAACCAATGTCACTGCACCTGTTTACCAAGAAAATTTGGAGCACTTCATGCTTCCTTCCGCTGACAAGCTTTATGAAGATGCTGATTTAATTTCCAGCAGGATTTGGCACCTGCCCACACTGCAAAAGCACCAAAAGTTGGTTGAATGATCATGGTGTTGGTGTGCTTGACTGGCCATGAAACTCACCAGACCTGAACCCAATAGAGAATCTATGGGGTATTGTCAAGAGGAAAATGAGAAACAAGAGACCAAAAAATGCAGATGAGCTGAAGGCCACTGTCAAAGAAACACCCACCTCCACACCACCTCAGCAGTGCCACAAACAGATCACCTCCATGCCACGCCGAATTGAAACAGTAATTAAAGCAAAAGGAGCCCCTACCAAGATTGAGTACATGTACAGTAAATGAACATACTTCCAGAAGGCCAACAAATTAATTTGAGTTGAATTAATGAAATAAATTAACTTTTCCACGACAATCTAATTTATTGAGATGCACCTGTAAATCAGTAGATCTGTGCAGGTGGAGCTGGGGGAGGTGGAGGGTTTCAGAGGTACTCTGATAGTGCACTACAGAACCAGCTAAGAGCAAACACTGAACCAGAATGAAGTTTGCTTTGATGAACCTTCCTAGTTAGTTTGCCCCTAGAAAGTGATAAAGCATGACATCATGCTTGATATAATGTAGGTGTCTTCTAATTTGAAAAGCAACGCGCTCTTGTGAATAGACTTAATGCACAAAACACTGCCTGTTCATGACTCATAGATCGTGTGAATCTGATACATGTGATGCAGCTGAGATACATCTGTGTTCTGACAGCTCGAGTACAGAGGGATCTGAGGAACTTTTTTGATGATGACCTTAAGTGACATACATGTGGTGATACATGGCATTACCAGTGAAAGCTGCCATCTCTGTGGGTTAAACTGAAGCCAAACGCAAGTATATTAGAATCGAGAGTACGCCGCTGACAAGTCACCTTTACAAGTGAGTCACTGCCGTTAAAGCGAAGGTCATTTACCGAGCCGTCAAATGCTGAAAGAAATGACCTTGTATCCGACACACTGAATTACAGGCGCTGAAAGAACAGAGTGCAGATAGAAAGAGAGAGAAACCGGATTAACAGCTCTCTTTTGTTTGTCTCTCTCCTCTTCTGAGTCATGCAGCGCTCAGAGTGAAGTACAGTGACAGGAAGTCTGAAGCTTTTCAGTTTATTCGTTCTGCCCACTTCCTCTCGTATAGAACATAAAAATAACAAAGCTGAGATACAGACAGATCCCGAGGGCACAACCGCAGGGCTCTGGTGGAGCGCTCGCTATACTTTCCATGCTCTGAAACATGCGAGTAACTTGGGAAAAGTAAGAGCGGTGAGCTTGTCATTGCTAAACTTAAACGTTTCAGCTGCTATAACTTCATTATACTATAGAGATGACGTATAAAGATCATCCAAGTAAACAATGTGACTATTAGTGGAATATGAAATAAATCAGACTGAATGAATCACACTGTATGAATCAAACATACAGAGATAGGATCCAGTTGTGCTGTAGATGTAGTAGTTCCATGATGAACAAATGAACGGCATGACTGGTACCTATCAGTAAATTATTATTGGCTTAGTCAATGGATCTCACACGTTACGCAAACATGTGTGAGCTTCTGTTTACCTGGATGTGTGTTCAATTATCTGCTCATCATATAGTGATCATGTCTCTTCCGAAGACTTAGATTAAACTGCTTCATATTAACTTTTTGAAGCTTGAAAATCTTGATTGCATGGACTATCAATGGATGAAAAAATGATTATAGAGATTATATAGTCTGTATGAATCCGTATATTCTGTTTTGCTTGGATTTATTGGTCTGTAGTCTTCAGAAACAGAATTGTAGTTGTAGAAAAATCAGGAACAATTGTGTTCACTCTTTTTTATTTATTTTTTTTGTACCACCGAGCACAATTTACTGAAAATCCGCAAAAATCTGTAAAGCACGTCTGAGTTAGCAACAGTGAGCATCTTAGCGAAACGTCAGTGAACTTCAGTTTTCATTTTGAGAGGGCCTTCGCACACATCAATTATCGCAATACATGATGGACTTCTTGTTATTTCTTTGACCTTTGGTGTCAGCTCAGTGTTCATGTGTTTTTGATAAATTAAAGCTCATCATTACGCTTTTGAGATGATAGTCAGGGAGAGAAAGGAGGGACATTTGTCTCTTTCCTCCCCCTTCATGTCTTTTAGTACTGCTGATGTACTTCAGTTCACCAAACGAAAAACCTGAGCGCACGTGCTGATCTCAGTAAAACCATAGAGAAGCAATAGTATCATTGAAATACTATTATACTTTTTATTTTCAATTCATTTTTCATATTTTTCTCCATTTGAAGTTTTTAGTAATTTTGTTGTGATTTAGTAGTTTTTAGTAATTTTGTTGTGTTTTTGTCACTTGTTTCCCTTTCTTTGCTATTAATAACTAGACAAAATGTTGCCAAATTGATTTCAATCTGGACTGAGAACTGAAATGAGAAAACTAACATTGCTGATTGTATTTCAGTTAGAGCTGGGCGATAAATCGATAGCGATAATAATTTCGTGATATAACCGCTATGTTTCCTCGATAAACGATATGAGATTCGATAACTGTTTAATATTGAATTTTTCTTCTATTGCGGCCAAAGTTGGAATGGAAAACCACGCTACTCTCCTTTGAAGCGTGACACACGGGCCGTTCATCGCTCGGCTCAAAGTTCAGAATCGAGCTTCACTACAGCAGATGCGTTACTCGCTGATGAGTCTCGTTACACGACACTACACTGACACTAAACAGAGCTGTGAGATCCAGTGTGAACGCTTGAATTCAGAGAAGAACACAAATGACTTGCTGATATAAACTAGATTAGAGCAGATGAAGCAATGCTGACAAACAGCAGAAACACTGAGCAATGATACAGTCAGAAGACTTTTCAATCTACAAATCGCTACATTATAACACTAACTGCACTATAGTATTGTTCAGTAAAATGTGGGTATTCTTGTCCGAACTTTATTATATTATTAATGTATACCTCCTATTCTTCGTCTGTGTAATTAAATGTGTATCCTCCGTTCGGGTATAATATAATTAGTGTAATCTTGGCATATATTAACAGTATTTCTTTGTGATTAAGCATAGCATTTGTGCATTTATACCCGTAAATGTATTTAGACTCGGTTTTTCATACAATACCTAGAACCATATATACACCTGGAGCACACAACCGTCATAAGGGTCAACTGTATGAATTGAGATTTATGCATCTCTGAAATAAAGCGTGATAATATCTTTCCATGATGTATGCTTTGTTTAGGATTGGACAATATTTTGCTGAGATACAACTGTTTGAAAATCTGTAATCTGAGGGTGCCAAAAAATCTAAATATTGAGAAAATCATCTTAAAAGTTGTCCAAATTAAGGTCTTAGCAATGCATATCACTAATCAAAAAATAAGTTTTGATATATTTAAGTAAAATGTACCAAATGTCTTCATGGAACATGATCTTTATCCTAATGATTTTTGCCATAAAAGAGAAATGTATAATTGTGACCCATACAATGTATTGCTGGCTATTGCTACAAATATCCCCCAGACACTTAACACTGCTTTTGTGCTGCAGCGTCACATGTATTTCTTGTTACACAACCCATAGCGTAATTGAGCTTCGTGCTATATGTGTGGTTTTAACTGGTTATCATGATCTAAATGTATGCTACTATAGAAGACCAGTGGTTAATTTTAATAAAACTCAAACAATCAGAATAATTTAATTTCACCATATAAAAATGAGGTTGCTACAATTTTTTACAGATGTTACTGATTTTGATTATGAACATAAAATTACATCTGCATCCTAACTAAAGCTACTCTCCTCCCTACTTCTACACATCAAATGTGCATTTCTCAGAGACAAAACATTATACTATTAAATGTTGTCAGGCACACAAACATGTTTTCCTTGATTTGAAACAATATTAGAAATGCATGAAACTAGACACACATTTTCTAATCAAGATAGTTATTTTTGTTAAGGAACAATGGACTGGAAAAGTGTAAAGAAATGTAAAAAACTTGAAGTGTTTCGCAATGTTCTGGTCTGTTTCTACAACTTTAACTCTGGAGTCAAAAAATCTGTCTTTAAAACTTGAAAGAAATGTTAAAATTGTGTCCTTATTTGGATAATTATTGATTAGACCAGTGGTGGTGAACTCCGGTCCTGGAGAGCCGCAGCCCTGCAGAGTTCAGCTCTAACCCTAATTAAAACTCACCTGCCTGTAGCTTCCCAGTAACCCTTCAGACCTTGATTAGCGTGTTCAGGTGTGTTTGATTAGGGTTGAAGCAAAACTCCTCAGGGCTGCGGCTTTCCAGGACCGACGTTCGCCACCCCTGATATAGACTGATATGAAAAAAAATCATTGTGATAATGTTTTTGGCCATATCGCCCAGCCCTAATTTCAGTCTGCCATCATCTAAACTGAGGAGCATCTATAAACTGCAGCCGTTTAAATAAGACTCCTCTTTTGTCAATGCATTTGATCAGTGCTGCTCTCTTTTGTCGTGTCACCAGCAACTGATGAGCCCTTTATACCTGTATACATGGCCACAAGACACAAGCCCCACTCCTCTACTGTGAGTCTGAAATGTGTGGAGGTGAGTCGACTTTCATCTTAACAGCAAAAACAGGCTGTTACATTACAGATTTGCACACTAAACTTTTGCGATATTTTATAAATGTTGATAAAAAAAGTATTGCGAAATAACGGCGTTTCCATTAACCAATGTTATGCGACTAAAATATAACCTTTTGTCTCTCGCGATAAGTCATGGCAACGTATTTTGGTGGGATTTTGATGTATTTTGGCTATATTTATTCAAAGGAGGCGTATGCAGAAGCAGCAAAGAGCGCCGCTTCAGAAATGTGCGCGGCGCGGCTGGATTCTGGAATAAACACAAGCATTGTGGCTGCAATCAGCTTCAGTGGCCATATCAGAGCAGTGTAAATTGTCTAAGCATTAAAGGGGTCATATGATGCGATTTCAATTGTTCCTTTCTCTTTGAAGTGTTACAAGCTCTTGGTGCATAAAGAAGATCTGTAAAGTTGCAAAGACTAAAGTTTCAAATCCAAAGAGGTGTTCTTTATAAAAGTTAAGAGTCAACAATGCCTACTTAAAACGTTTCGTTCTAACACGCCCCCACATGTCTGTGTCACGATTTGGGAAGATTTGCATAACGCCGCCCAAATGTTCACGCAAAGAAAGAAGGCGTAACTTTTATTCTCTCTGTAGTATTGTTGTTGCCGCCGCCATTTCGTGAAGGCGCTGTGTGTTTTGTTGTTAAAGCGAAACTACTTTGTTTGGTCTTCAAAAAGAGGACGATATCCTCTTCGTCATGCCTGGAGCTGATCCGTTCTGATCCGCTGAGGAAAACACAACTTTCACCGTGGTCGCCGTACGGCTTTCACCGTTGCCGAAGCAGTCCCGCCCGGGTGTCCCGTCACATGGTACGATTGGCCGCCTTCCTTCTCGAATCGGCCGTCTGTCGCACTTCTCAAGCCCGCCCCCCTACGCCGCATACTCCTAGCCGCCGGCCATGTCCCACTTTATCCCCCTCCTCTGTCTCACTTCTAGGCCGCCGTTGGGATGCTGTGTTCCGTTGTGACCGCGAAACTTACTTTGTTTGGTCCTTTCCGAAAATGGACACGATAGAATCATTGGTTAAGCTGTTGTATTTACAACACTGTTCCAGAACACTTCAACCCAAATATTCAGATGTGTGCAGCACATTTTATGGAGGACTGTTTTTTGATCCTGGGAGAGTAGACTACAATGCCGGCTGTTCTGACTCACAGACAGTAAGTACTCTTTTATATTTAGAGAGTTTTTATATTTTATATATTTAAAAGCGAGTTTTTTGGGCAGTGTAGAATAGCACTTGCAGTTTGTCATTTCTCTGATCACAAATACAAACATAGTTTTATGTTTATCTCTGCGGCTCGAGGCAATGCAACGCTAAAAAGATACAGGAAATAAGCTCATTATATCAGTTAGTTATTGTCTCCACCTGGGGATGCAACAACTCCTCTTATTGGCGTCTTCGTTTTATAATTGGGTCTTTTCACCCCTTAATGTCTTTTTGTTCGTTCCTGGAGATTCTCTTCCGGTGGACGGAGGCAGCACTGTTGGTGATGGGCGTTGTTCCTTTCCGTCACACAGCTTGGGTATTCCGGCCAATCACAACGCACTGGATAATTGGCCAATCACAGTACACCTCGCTTTTTCAGATCGATGAGTTTTGTAAAAATCGACGTGTTTCAGAAAGGCGGTGCATAGAGGAGAAACAATAATGTATATTATGTGGAAAATAATGTGTTTTTTCACCTTAAACCGCATAAACACATTTCATACACCAAATACACAAAATAATGTTAATTTTAGCAACATCATATGACCCCTTAATAGTAGGGAAAGCCCTTATATGGAAAACGGTCAAGTATGACGTGTTTCTTTTTTTCTTTGAGGGCTTTTTATAGTATCCTGTTTTGAACGGAGGATCATATGACCTGTTTACATACCGACCCATGTCTCTCGCACGCTGTTATCTTATTCGTAAAAGTGCCGTTTGCCATTGGGCATTTTGCAAATTAGTTCCTTTTTCGCATTGGCCTAAAAACCCCCTCTCATGCAGCGTAAAAACTTTCACTCCTCTTATTTGTCGATCCTCTCCCATAATCTTGGTTGGTCTCTAGTTTTGGTTGCGAAATTGACGCGTTTCCTTTAGGCGTATTTTCAATTCGCAATTTTAAGGGTAATGGAAACGCGCCTAGTGACTAAACATATTTACAATGTTTTTGATTTGTCCTGCTGGTGCATTTTCTCTCAATTTTACCTATTAATTATAGCCATTAAACATTACAGTATAATTGGAATCCATTATTTTTTAACATTTAATAGGCTTTGAAATATATAACAACTTTTAATTTAAGTTATTTTAAAACAATCTTCACATAAACTGTATTATACTGTATATGCATAAACTATGCATATTAATCTTTATTCAAGCTACAAAAGTTAACCAGCGAGCAGAACATCCCAAGGATTTCCCTCTTTTTCTTTTGTCGTTGGTTTATATCAATTACAGAGGGAAGGGCGGGTGCGGGTTGGTTCCACTTTCAAATCCTCGCGTCTCTTAGACCTTATGCATATGATCGGTCAACTCTTTACAGTCATTTAAAACTTATCCCGAGATCCATCTGTAAGACCTATTTTGGTTTTTATACAAAGTAACAACTTTACACCCGCATTTTATGACACTAATGTGGTGTGTGTTTCGGAGGGGGGGCAAATTTAGTACGCGCTTTTTAACTGGCCCTGTGTCTGTGAATCTCGCTTCCCGCGGTCTTAGGACGTGTAACCAGTCCCCGTAGAGCATAACTACTTCACTGCACCGTTTAGGCGTCGTAACCCCAGGTATGTGTCGCTGCATTCTCGGGTTATGAAGAATAAAGATGGGAAAAGTTAATCTTCCGAAATGAAGCACCAATATCTTCTCAGGTAAAAGTTATTAGAACCGTGTCTGGGACAAGCTGGCCATCACACTGCTCTGACCTTATCAGCCCATTTGTATCCTATTATTTGATTCGCTCTTGTTGCTTATGACAGAACAGCTATTTAAAAATCTATTTAAAAACTGGCTGTTGTTTTCACTTCATTTCATTGTTATAATTCGTAAAAGTTGTACCCGCCAACTGGCGACTGACACTCTTACATGGAGTCACCAACGCTGATTTTTACTTCCATTTGGCGCTTGGCGAGTGTTAGTTTTAGACCCTGCTTGTACCCAATAAATATCTGAGTGTGGTTAAATGGGTTAAATGTGAATTAGGCTGAGATGCTGAACTGTACTGTAGTAGAGCTTTTGCAGGAACACTGTTTTATTTTAATTTATAAATCCCCATGCGGGAGTTTTCTCTGATTAGCCTGAGGAGTAATATTCCATCAGAAAGAGGAATTAAACAGACTGCATGAATACAAAACCAAAAGCATTTATCATCCTTCTGATTCAAACATGACAAGCGGCCCAAACCCAGAGGGAGCCGTGCTTTTTGAGCTTTTGAGGCACACTTTGTAATTACTGTACTTCAAAGGTCGCAATCAATATCAGTGTCACCACTGTTAAGTTTTAATGAGGAAAAATAGCCTTGACTTTGCTGAAGGACAGTGTTTTCACTCCCAGTCCTCACGGTGTGAATTCATGTTGAGAATATTTCATTTGAGTATCACTTAATTCCCGATTAGGTTACAGTGTTTGGTGCTAATTTAATGTTCTATATATTGGACAGATGGGTTGAATATTGGTGGGCTTTACTGTGCTGGAGGTCCGGACTCCAGCTGACTGAAGACACAATGATTTTCCAAAAAGACACAAAATCTCCAAGCTCAAAGTTTGACCTCGGAAAAGAGATTTGATTTAGGGAGTCACCATATGTTAATATGCTCTCATTAGGAAACGATCTGATGAGGCACATATGGTGTGATATTGATCTGCATTATAGATTGTGTGTCGGCTCGTTACTGCATTTATGGTTTGACTTTGAAGGAAATAATTAAAACAACCTTAACATTTCCCAAGAAAACCAACGAGAATCGTCATCGTAAGACATGAGAACAGATATGCTCCAGCAGACATTACCAGGCTGTTTAAATGTTTCGGCTTTACCAAAGGTTTTGAACTTCATGGTACTGTGTTTTGCAAGAACAACTGCAAGTAGTCAGACTGTAACATTCTGTGAAATATTTTGTGCTGATTGCATCTGTCTGGAGCACATGTCTCACCTGAAAGTCAACAAACCATATGGTTCAGTCTGCAGAGCAGATAGTTCACGGCACTTTAAACGTGCGTTCATAAAAGGACTAAAAGCATCGTAAAGGCTTGTTAACAATAGTTCCCTTTCGTGGAACTTCGAACTGCGTCCTCTAGGGGTCGCTATGGGGAACGCCTCGTCGTGACCCGTGTCTGAAGCCTACATTGAAAAAACACCAACTTGTTTGGCCGGCGACAGCCATGACGTCACTACCGTCGCAACTAGTACAAAATAGGCGCCGGTAGCGCACATCATCACTTTCTTCGTCTTCACTGACCGTTCTGTTTGAAGCGTGCATTCCAGAAGCAAAGTAAGAGCATTTCTTTTCCTACTATAGCGAGCACTAGCGGAGCGTTTAGAAAGTGTGTACATCCGTGTCAGCGGTTTCTGACACCCGATGATTCACACGATCTATACGTTGTTTGTTTGGGCGAGGAGCACGCACGCGATGTCTTCGAGGAGGCAATCTGCGTGCATTGCGAGCGTTTTTCAATGAAAAAGCTCAGTTCTCGTTTGTCTCTTTTCTCGAGTGGAGAGGGACAACCATCGTTTTCCCGCGGCTCGGGACCCGCCGCTGCTGCGGCACGGAGGAGAATTAGCTCGGGGGGATCTCAGGTGGACCTAGCCGATGAGCCTGAAGGGGGGGTTTTCCTCTTCCGCGCATCGGCGTCGGGCGAGAGACAGCCACTGGACGATGATATCCTCTCCTTGATATCAGCTGATCCAGGGGCCAGTGCTCTGCTGGGTTTGGCCCTGGAAGAGCAGGAGATGTCTGAGGAGGGTGAAGAAGCTGAGGCTGAGCTTTCCCAGTCCACCTGCCCTGCGTATGGTGAGCTGCTAGAGGTAATTGATCGGGCCACGGCGAGGCTCGAATTACCGTGGAAACGAGCCAGGGAGGTGACGTCGCGAGGTCGCCTCGACGAACGTTATCTCTCCAGCCATACACCTCCAGCTCAAGTGAGCCTTCCTTTCCTTCCTGATCTCCATACTGAGATCGAGAAGGAATGGGAGAGGCCGTTTTCCTCACGCGTATACCGGTTTCAGCATATGAGTTATGCGAATATCAAAGAAGCGAGTCAATGCGCTAAAGCGGCTATGGGCTGGGGAAAAAAAAATTGCCCCCTGTGGAAGAGACGCTAGCCCGCTATCTCTCTCTGGGGGAGACGTCACCCCTCAAAACTCCCTCCTTGCCATCCGAGCCCCTTCAAGCCACATCTCGCACGAACGGCAAGGCGTACGCAGCAGCAGGTCAGGCTGTCGCTTTGTTGCACACGATGGTGGTGCTTCAGGCATATCAGGCTGACCTGCTGAAGGACCTGGATGAGGGCCAGGGCCTTTCCTCTGCCGGAACGACTGAGCTGCGGCGCACCACAGACTTGGCCCTCCGGGCTACTAAGCAGGCAGCCTCGGCCATGGGCAGAGCGATGGCTGCTATGGTGGTGACGGAGCGGCAGTTGTGGGTGAATTTGGCGGACATCGGGAAGAAATAAAGGGGCTTTCTTCTCGATGCCCCAGATTCGCCCTCTGAACTTTTTGGTACATACGTTGAGACAGTCGTCGAAAAGTTCAGGGAGGCGAAGGCGCGCTCAGCAGCGTTCAAACCTTCATACCACTGAGGCCCAGGTCTGAGCCCGAACAAACCAGGGGTCCTGGCCCGTCTCGGTCTGAGGGTCAGCGACGGGTACAGAGGGCTAGTGTCGCGACTCGCGCCCCGCCTCCACCTGTGGGTGGGGGTAGGAAGTATCGTGGGTCAAGGGGAGGCAGGCGAAACCCGAGGGGTGAGACCTGGGCAAGGCGCCAGTGCTTTCGTCCGGGTCAGAGTAATACTTAGGTATTCACGCTCTCCCGCGGAGGGTGCAACATCTACCCTGTCCTCCCCTTTTTCCAATTCCCTTTTTATGACCACCATCTCCAGCTGACCGAGGTTAGCTGTAAAACATTTTTCAAACAGTCTCCTACTGGGCCCATGATGTTTTGGTGGTTCTATGGCCAGATCATAGTAACCGCCTGACTGATGGTCCGGTCAAAAAATCCCCGGACAGAGCCCCGGCAGCAAGGCTTGTGGTGGGTGAGTATGATCCATATGTCATGAGAGCATGTATACTAATGAGAGACTGAGGTGGTCATGTGTAATAAATGTAAAGTTACCTGCAGCGGATGATCCGGTCAGAAAGATCCTCGGAGCAGAGCTCCAGCACAGAGGTCATGGGGGTGAGTACGATCCAAATATCATGATATCTGTATATATCGAGGACAGACCGAGATGGCTGTGTGTGTATAACCTTCTATAGTTCCTTGCAGTGTTTCCCGGGACCTGTGGGTTTCTGTCCCTTTCTAGACGCCCTCAATAGGTCCGTTGCTGGGCTCAAGAAGCCAGGTGTTCTACTTGCAGTAGGCATGTCACTCGTCGATATATGTCCAGACGGTAAGAAAAGCTGGGCTTCGGCTTCATACCTCCTGGATAATGCGGCCGAATACGGGCTCTTGCGGGAGCCTTCGTGAACATCAGGCCCCGGTGCTACGCTGCAAGGCACCCGGACGGGGCTACAGTGCCTGGTCACCCCGAGGGGCTTCCTGGCCACCGGCGTACTCCTTCTTGCTGAGGCAACGAACGGGAGGTACATGGGGCATCACCAGGATCCTCCTGTGTTAGGCTGTCTTAGGCAGGGCTCCCATCACTACTGAGATTTGCGAGCCGGCCTCTTCCGGCGGGCCGATATGGTCGGGTCTCCATGAACTTAAAATTCCAGATAATATGATAAGTGTCCACGTGAAGCAGGCTTTGCGCATTTTTCCAAATGCCACGTGAGTGGGTGATGTGCACGTGAAGCTGTGCGCATTTTCTCTAAAATCCACATAGCTGGTAGATGGGCATGTGTTGCTTTGCCCATTTTCTAAAATTCCATTTAGGTGGTAAATGGGCATGGGATTCTTTGCCCATTTCTCTAAAACCTAATGTGAAGGTAAGGGTTACGCGTGCTGTTTTCTTTCCCTTTGTTTCAAAGTGGAGTAACTCCCCGGTACCCTGGGTGCCACTCAAAGAGTGTGTCTTGCCGACACACCCTGGAGACAGCACTCCCCTCACCTCTGAGGAGGGTGCTGGAGCTGCTGTTCCCGACCGGCCATTACGTCCGGGTGACAATAGAACCCTAAGAGTGCTCTTTGCGCACCTTCTAAAATCCACGTGAGTGGTAAGTGTGCACGCTATCCTTTGCCGCTTTTCTAAAATCCACGTAAGTGTTGGGTGGGCACGTTAGGCTTTGCCACCCGTCAAAAATTCCACCTAGGTGGTAGGTGTGCACATTATGCTTTGCCACTTCTCTAAAATCCCACGAAAGTGGTAGGTGCACACGTTCTTCTTTGCCCACCTCTCTAAAAATCCTGTGTGGTGAGGGTTACGCGTTTCGGACTTCGAATCCCTGTTTCGGAGAGGGTTAGGCCCCGATTTCCTGGGCTCCTCTCAACCAGTGTGTCTCGATCGACGCACTCAGAAGGCACTGCCCCCCTCGATATCAAGGGGTACTAAGAGGGTGTCGTCTGACGAGCAGGATCCTCTCCGAGGAGTTGAATCCCTCGTTCCATGGGCTGTCCTCGTGGTAATGTTGAGCACAGCTCCCCTTTCAGGAAAGGGGTTACCTGGAATGGGAACAGTTTTTCTCCGCTGAGGAAAAACGGAGGTGCCGCTTTCATGAGAGGCTTGAGCTCGCTGTCTTCCAGAAAGACCTCGTACCAGCTGCATCAGTAGTTTTGGGCCGTCCTCCGCCTCCCTGATGCGCTGGCGATGTGGCTAGCCTGCAGTATGCTACCCCTCTGGTTTTTTTTTTTTTTAATCAGGCTGCTGGTTGGGGGCCCCCCCTCTCGGTGAGAGGTGGGTTGGGCTCCCCCAGCTAGAATGAGCTACTGCCAGCCGGGGAAAACCCGGCATTAGTAGAAAGGGTCGAGCCCCCTGTGTGTCTGAGGACCAGGCGTGGGTTCCCACACCGAGATTGTTACTAGCTGGTTCCGCAAGCCGGAACGTGCTGCGGGTCGAGTCCCCTCCTCGGTGAGAACTGGGCGTGTTGCTCCACCAGCTGATAACTGCTAGCTGTTCCACCAATGGAACGTGCTGTAGGTCGAGCTCCCCCCCCCCGCTGATGATGTCTGCGTTCTGCCCCCTCAGCTACAGGTTCGCGGCTAGCCACGCCAGCGTGATAGCCTTAGGTGAGACTGATGACTACTCAGAGTTCTATAGGCTGCCCTCCAGAAGTGCCACAAGAACCCCCTAGAACGGTGTATCCATCTATATATGGACATTCTAAAATCCACATGGAGGTAAGTGGGCACGGTATCTTTGCCCACTTTTCTAAAAATCCACGAAAGTGTAGTGTGCACGTTCTACTTTGCCCACTTCTCTAAAATACTATATGGTAAGAGTTACGCGCACAGCTTCGTTCTCTTTTTCTGAGTGGTCTAAAACCCCGGTTCCGCCTGGGACCCACTCCTCATGGTATCCCCGAATACCTGCTCTGACAGGGTGTTTCCACTAGAGGCCTGTTGAGACAGGTCCTTCTGCAAAGTGAGGTAGCCCTGAGTGACAGGCCAAGACTAGTAATTGATCCAATAAGTAGGCTCTTGGTCGTATTCCCTGGAAGGAATCCTTCATGATTCTAGGCCCTGGCGCCACCTCCGAGGCGGCTTTTTATGGCACAGTCTTTTACGGGGGCCCCTGCCGTCCTGCAGTTCTGGGCACCGAGCCAGCCGCCCTCATTACACCAGAGGTCAATCTCGAGAGACTGATTCCCGTGGTAGACTATTGGTAGCCTGGGTTCTACTACCAATCTTGTCCCAGTGGGACCTGCACACTGTGATGCTCTAGTAATGTCCCTTGGCAGCCTAGGCTTCTGGCCGCAGGGAGTAATGTCACTGACAGCCTTCTAGTCCAGGACAGGGGCAACTCCCATAGCAATATGGTAGAGTTGCTACTTAGTGCTCGCCATGGTTCTGGCTTGCACTCCCCTCAGCATGGCGGCGTGGGTATATCGTTCCCCATAGCGACTCCTAGAGGACACAGTTTGAAGTTCCCATGAGAGGGAACGTCTCGGGTTACTTATGTATCCATGGTTCCCTGAGTGGGGAATGAGACACTGCGTCCTCTAGTTTTTTGTGCCATGCTGCGGACACAAGCTTCAGACGAAGAAGTGAATGATGTGCGCTACCGGCGCCTATTATGTACTAGTTGCGACGGTAGTGACGTCATGGCTGTCGCCGGCAAACGTGTTGTTGGTGTTTTTTCAATGTAGCTTCAGACACGGTCACGACGAGGCATTCCCCATAGCGACCCCTAGAGGACGCAGTGGCTCGTTCCCCTCAGGGAACCATGGTTCATAATTAACCCGAGACGTTCTTCTTAGAGATGCACCTATTGCAATTTTCTTGGCCGATTCCAATTTCCAATTTTTCTTTAGTGTGATCTGCCGATACCGATTTATGCCGATTCTGATTTTCTTTCTAAGAACTAATTGACAGCATATACAAACAAAAATCCAGTTTTTCTCAACATAAAGTTTTTATTTTCATAAAAAAACACAAGGTAACATTAAAAATCGCAAACAACAGCACATATAAATGCAATAGAATAAAGAGAGCTATTAAACTTAAGTTTTTCAGGTTAAGTTTTTATTCAGTTAAGAAATACTACAAAAATTAAAGTAATCAAATGTAAAATAACACTGTGTGTTATTTTACATTTGATTACTTTCATTACTGTAGTCTTCATTGTAAAAATTAAATAAAGATTAATGCATACCATTAAAGTTATAAAACGTATTCAGTCAAGAGCAAAAAGTGATTTTCTTTGTCGTTTCTTCTTTGATTAACATGACCGACCCGCAGCAGGATATTGGAACTTCGGTCCTTTTAAAAACAAAAAAAAAAAAAACAAAAAAAAAAAACAAAAAAAAAAAAAAAAAAAAAAAAAAAAAAAAAAAAAAAATAAAAAACAAAAAACAAAAAAAAAAAAAAAAAAAAAAAAAAAAACAAAACAAAAAAATGAAAAAAAAAAAAAAAAAGAGTTTTTAATTTTTTTTTTTGTTTTTAATTGTTATATATTGAGTTTATTTTTTATTTCTTTTTTGACATTTTATTTTTTTTTTTTTTAGTAATTTGATTTTTGTTATCCACGGACCCAATATACTGTTACACAACATGCCTTCTCTTTCTTTTTTCCAAAACTGACTTTAACTGGATACTCGCCAAGATGGGCATTTTGACATCATTTTGTATGTATTTGAACGTTTTAGCGCAGTTACCCACTCATTTTGGTATTTGTGGCTCACAAGCTGTTTGAGACTGAGCTCAAACTAATATATTAGATCAGTTCTGGTGCAAGCGCATTTGGTGGAAGTGCGAAACCTGCGGGAATTACTAAAATAATGCGCAATACAAGCATTTAACCGGAGTGAATGAGACGTGTGTGAGAGAGAAGGGGTCGTCGGCGAGAATGCGCGGCTGATGTTATTGCCTGTGTCGCTGGTAACAAAACGGATCGGCTCGGAACCGGAAAGAAGTGAGACCGGCCGACCGATCACCGATCCGGGCCGATCATGAGGAAAATTGGCCGATTCCGATCCCTGGCCGATCGATCGGTGCACCTCTAGTTTCTTCTATTTGTGTTATATTCCAAGTCATATGATAAACAGGCTGAAATTAAAGTCATCATTCAGTGATAATCTTTTCTTCAGATCAGATGTGTAGGATTTCAGTGATGGGGTTTGTTCACGAGATACTTGAGCACCAGTGGCATTTGATGATACTGGCATCCACTCGCCACTGGTCCCATATTTGGGTTGAGAGCTAAAGACTCCAGAGGCTCATTTGGCTCAGGTTGTCTGTCTGTAGAGGGTGTCTGAAGTCTTTCTGTCAATCATAACCAGCGAGAGAGAGAGAGGTCAGAGCTCAGACTGTCTACTGTGATCTGATCTGACACGTCTCAGTAAGGTCTGACCATATGCAGCGTCCGCTCTCAATACATCCGGCCTTTCTAATTAAACCTGCTACAGCAGGTGCCATGCTGATCATGACCAAATCCTGAGGTGGTGACATATATTCTGGGAGATATGAAAGAGATTGAAAAAAAGGTGGATCTTGGTGCAGCAAAGCAGGACAGGTCTTTTTGAGGTTTTTGACTCTCTAATTTACTTTATGTCCTGGTCTTACTCTGAATGATTCATCAGTGCACGTTATTATAAAGAAATAAGAGATGATTTCAGCTGATGATATCAACTTATCAAAATGCTCAAATCACTTACGGCACCTTTAAGCATGCTGAATCAGACATAAAAAATTTCATGACGTCTCTGCACAATCCTGACGGACAGTGTGATTTATTCTGTTAAAATGGGTTTCAGCTTTTTACTGCCAATCAGTCATTTAAAAAAAAAATAACGCTGGCATTCAGTCATTCATTCAATGACCATTTATGTAATTCTGGAGGAAAAGAGAAGTTACATGACTTCAAACAGAGCAATTTAGAGCCTCTTTGAGACATTTTCTTTTCATTTCTAGCCAGCGTTGAGGGAAATGAAGGTTTGTTTGAGCAGATTGTAGGAGTGTTGAGCTCCAGCACCAGTGCTCTGAAGTGTCTGCCAGAATTAGGATGCTGATTCCTTGAGTTTGTGAGGTCTGTAACATGTGATAGTTACACAACATCTGGTGGTTTGCTGTAATTGATCGTTCACAAAGAGCTTGATTGACAGTAATGGCAATAAGCTAGGAATGTCCTTTAGTTACCGTTGTCCATATATGGTTTCGCGATCAGAAACTGCCATGTCCGGCGCTGTATGAATGGCTTGCAGCGTTAAGTTAAAACCTTGAGTGTGAAATAATAAAATAATATGTTAAAGGGGTCATATGATGCTTTTTTAAAGATCATTATTTTGTGTATTTGGTGTAACAGAATATGTTGACATGCTTTAATGTTCAAAAAACACATTATTTTTCAAATACTGTACATTATTGTAGGTCCTCTATGCCCCGCCTCTCTCAAACACGTAGTTTTCAACAAAGCCCCCTCCTTTGTCTGCTCTGATTGGCCAGCTGACCCTGCATTGTGATTGGCCGAACACCGCAAACACACGTCAGAAATGTAACGCCCCTTACCAAAATCGCAGCTTCAGCTTTTTTCCAAAAATAAATGAACGCCATCCCAACTTGGCAAGATTCACTTGACCAGACACAGTGAGAAGCTGTGTCTGCTGCACTCGTGCTTCTGGCTTGTCGGTACCTGTCGTGCGCCTCTCTCTCTCTCTCTCTCTCTCTCTCTCTCTCTCTCACACACCGATTCGTCAAATCCTCTCCTAGGTTCACGAAACTGTCGTCCATAAAATGCATTGTTGTTCTGTTGTAAGTAATCTTAAAGAGTCCTAAATGCATCTACTTCCGGAAGGACAAATAAAGTGCTTTTGCTTTAGCCTAGAAACACACAGCGTCTCCCTGACATGGCTGCTTCAACACTAACGCTGTTACGTAAATCCCACCCCGGCCTTCTTTCTGCGTGAACATTTGGGCGGCATTATGCTAATATTTCCACATAGTGATGTAGATATGTGGGGGGGTGTTAGAACGAGCCGTTTTTAGGTAGGCGTGGTTGACTCTTATTTTTTATAAAGAATATCTCTTTGGTTTTGATACTTTAGTCTTAGCAACTTCAGGGATCTTATCTATTCACAATCCGCTTGTAACACTCCAAAGAGAAATGAAAATTTTAAATGGCATCATATGACCCCTTTAAAACGTGTGCTTTTATCATTTTGTGAACAAAAACACGTGAACTTTGCCCCCATCGGGAGCTGTATATGCACATGTGCGCTCATCTGTTTTCAATGCAGCTGACCTCACGTCTCCATGTCATCTTCCCACTCATTAAACTATGACAGGTCCTTTACGGCAAAAAGACGGTCACTGCGACACTCTAAATTTTCATCACTCGTCTGGGCCATCCCATGTGCTTTTTGTTTTAAAATATTTTTCATTCGGTTTCACGTTAATTTGTCGGTCTTGGAAATTGTAATATGCACATGTCTCAATAGCCGCAGCTTGTCCTATTCTAGTCTTGCAGTGAGGGTTATTTCACAAGTACAACATGTTCCTGGAGCAACATTCCTATCAACCAATCAGAATTGAGGGATAAGTTAACAGGAGATATCTGTTTTAGGCTTACGATCAGGGTTAGGTGCTTCTACGCCCCCCCCCCCTTTTTTGTGTTGTTAAATCAGCTTCATTATTTCACACTGATTTTAGGAATAGATTATGATTAGGGTGAGGTTTAGGGATAGAGCGTTGGGTTTTGTGCTTTTTTTGGACAGTAATGTTGATCCAGGAGCATGTCTTCAAAATCACGGCAACCCTAGCCTTAACAACAAATCAGTAGTTATAGAGTATTTTAACTTCGAAAAAAGTATGTGTTCCACGGTTGACATAAAATACTTTCTGATGTATATGTTCATACGTTCTTGAACGGGTATCTCGTGCGCTTTAAGTAAATATCGAACTCGCCTCTACCCCTTATCCCCGTTGCGCTTCAATTTTCCCTAGTTGTTTGAACTGAGGCAATACAGCGATCTGTCACAACACATTAAAAAGCCACCAAAGTCACCGGTATTTCTTGTCTTCCTGAATTTCATTTAATTAATTTAATGAGAGTCCCCCTTGAGACACCCCTGACTGTGTGTTTAAGTCATAAAGGATAACCTCTCGGTGTGCTGTCAGTTTCCTCTTTGGTCTGCGATGTATTTTTTACTGTGTGAGAACATGATGTGTGACGTGAGAGCGCCATTGTTTGTCAGGGATAGCAACAGTAACTAAGGAGGGCGGGTCTTTGCGAATGGTCAATTGCTGTCTTGAGCGTCATTGCTCCAGTCTGGCAATTCCTGTGTGTCCACCAGCTTCTCTGGCCCCTTTGACACCCTGTTTCATTAGAGTGGGACCCGAGGGTCAAACACGAGTGCCCTCACCGTTCAGAGATGTTTCTCTGTTTCTGTTAGGAGATTTTAGTGTTGTCGCTCTCACATTTAACCTCAGAGCAGTGATTCCCAGACAAGAGTACATGCAGGGGATATACTTTAATCATTTTTTAGAAAAATCGGTGAATCTTAAATCTGATAATCAGGCTTTTGAGGAACGTTTGTTCGGCTCTCAATCATCATCGGATTGCATTGCATTTAAATCACTTAAATCTCATCTTACTAAAACACATTATTTGAGATATAGGCAAGGCAAGTTTATTTATATAGCACATTTCATACACAATGGTAATTCAAAGTGCTTTACCTAAAAGGAATTAAAATAGTCATAAAATATAATCACAACAATAAAAATAAGGAATTAAAAAACTTTTAAAATGATTATAGAGTGATGACTGATATTTATATAATTTTATGTCAGTATCTGTTGTACTGTTATAAAGATCTCATTGATTTACATTACAAGCAGCAGAATTTCACATAAATATCAGAATCTGCAGCAAATTGCATATTTTTTGCTCATATTCGAGTCGACCTTTGTACGGTGGCCGAGAGAGCTCAACGCGCTGCAAATGAAAAAACACATGCAAATAGAAGAAAACTATTTAATTAAGAAAATAAAGAAAGCATCTTCATCAGTTTGACAGCACATGTCAACAACACAACCAAAAACAGAATCGCGCTGCAAATACACACAGAAATGTTTAAGAGAACCGCAACAAGTGACGAACCTGGGACATGCTTATAGAGGTCTGCTCAGAAAGGTGAGATTTTTGTTTATTTTAACATCCTGATCATATGATTCCTTAGCTTTTTTATTATTATTATTAGCCTAAATGAGCTGACGAAATACACGATTACTCTAACTGTGAAACGTTATGTAAGATGGCTAGTTTTACAACTTCCCTTACAAAAATGAACCATGGTTTTACTATTAAAAAAAATAGCCTATTCATTTCTTTATTTATTATATAAAAATAAATACAAATAAAAAATGGTTACTATAATTAAATCAATACGCCAAAAAACACACACAAAAAAAAACATGGTCGCTACACTTCTTTACTTTTTTCAACTTTTGTAAGCATTGTTATGGTCCCCGTTGTGGTCTGTGCTATTGGGGTCGACAGCTTATAAAAACGTAGTTCTGGTTTTGTTAGCATGTTTGCTGTACACCTTTCACACAGCAGCTTTTAGACATTGTTCTGTATTTTGTTATAAGTCAGAAATGACAAGGAGACAGCTTCCCGCAATACAAAGTCAATGAAGAGCATTGGATTGTTGATCCAGGAACATGTTGTACTTGGTCAAATCACGCTCACCGGCCAGGTAAGAGGAGTATAAAATACAGAAACAGGGCAGAGGTTCACAAAGTCATGGTTTTAGGTATAATTTAAACTACCGTAATAGCCTACCTCTTCTGCTGCCTTGTGGATTTATTTTAGAGAGTCAGGCAAAACACCCACGTATTCATCTTTGTGGAAAAGGATGGTTTCAACTAGGCCAAAACACAGCAGCGAGGAAGGGGTGTAATTGGGAAAAGAGCCACAGTGGACGTGAAGGGCCAGAGGGGTGCCAACATCACGATGTGTGCAGCAGTAGCCACTGATGGACCGCTGTTACACAGTCCGCTAATTGGGCCATACAACACTGAGCGTCTCATTTCATTCCTGGATGAGCTCTATGGAAGAACTGTGCCAGGTTAGGAAAGGGATGCGGTGGGCCAACATTTATTATTGTATGGGACACTGTGGCGTTCACTACTCCTTTGCTGTCACAGAGTGGATTGCATGGTGTCACTTTTCCTTCCACCTTTCTCTCCTTTCCTCAGCACCACAGAGGAATTATTTTCCTCATAGATGGAAGGTTTATGCCCACCGTCCACATGATCGGATGTCCCTCCTGAATGCCTGTTGATTAGCACTACTACTGTATCAGTGTCAGTGGATGCTGTATACACGCATTCATGCATTTTGGAACCACTCAGTGCCAAAAAATGACATAAAACATATGGAAGCATATTGCATCATATTTGATTCCTTCTTGTAATATACACAAGCAGAAGTCTTTCGGATCAGTTCTGCTTTGGCAAAGCGGGAAATGAATCAGCCTTTAAATTTCACATGGATTTATTGTTATTACTTTTTCATTTGACAGGATTTTATCACGGGCTCCTTCGTGCATGTCACTTTTGCGTTGTAATAAGAATTACTAATGACAAAGCTTTGCTTCTCTACTTTTGTGCTTTTTGGCTGAGATATTTAAAGACGGCTTGATAGCAGTGCATTAAACTGTGAGCTAACGAGATTGTGCGGAAAGATGTTCTTAAGAGATCAACACTAGTACTGTTTCTCACAGCTCCTGTGTTTTTCCCAGCATGCCAGGCCTCTTAAAAAGCTTGCAGCGTGACAGTTCAGCCGAGGGTTCGGTCAAACGTCCTCTGATCCAAACATACTAACAAGGACAGAAGGGTCGCTCTCAGTTTTTGTCCTGGAGAGATTTCAGCACACAGAGAAATTAACACACCTTATGAAAATCAGATGATAACACACCTCCGGTAGTTCTGCTCTGCCTGAGTGCTCATGCTTAGTCAATAGAAAGAAACCTTCTTTACTGATTTTTTTTTTCTCAGTGAAAATGATGATCATTAAATGATAACTAGCCTAAAATGTCATGTTGGGGAAAATATGACACAGCGAGATAACAATGAACTAATGATACATTTAGAAGAAGAAGAATTTTGCTAATTACCGCACTTCATCACTTGTAATGTTATATTATAACTTTAATCTGCACTGAAAATTACAAAGCACTTCATTTAACACTGTATCCTAAAACTTTACTAAGTTTCACCACAAATCTAAATCATCAAGTAATGCCGAGCCTCAAGTTACAGGGTTTCTGTCACGTCAGGTCACTTTAAATCATGTCAATCAAATGGAATCAAGCTCTGAATTTAGGAGACACTGTTTTGCAGTTAAATCATTAAGGATACAGTCAGCAACACCTTTTCAGAACAGAAGTAATTTTAGTTTCTTTATTGATATTTCTGTTCTAATTCAAACCAGCCAGTGCTGAGAATAATAGCATTGCAAACAAAAAATCAGCATATGTATATTAATAAGACAAATAAGGAATAAGACAAATGTACTTTAAATTCCTTTTTGAGGAAATGTACTACAATCCCAAGTACTGCGAATAATGTTATTTGACTAGATATGACAGTTCAGCATAAAACTATTGCCTTATAGAGACTGATTGTAAATATAAAAACATTAGAAGTTTACTGTTACATTTTCAGGGCTATACAAATACTGTATATAGTCTGAGAGTGTAGGGTTATTTCATCTCTTTTCTGTTTCTGTGGTAACAGAGACACCTCTGATTGGTGAATTTCTCTTCAGAATTATGGGTAGAGTAGTTCCTCACTGATACAGAATGCTGCATAACAAGCACAAGGAGTGAGCAGCTATCTGTGGATAAGGATAAGGAGAGAGCAATTGTCTGTGGCCACCACCAGCAAAACCATTCCCTTTTTCAGGACTTGTCTCACACATTTCTCTCCAGTGCATCTGTCGTCACTTTCATTTGCACCAAAAAGCATGTGTAACTGATTCACAATCACGTACTCTCCCTAACCGGAATATATACACACACTGTGTTTAATGAGGTGGCATGAATGCATATAAACCAATTATACGTGCACTAGTAATGTTATAGGTGTTAATAATGCAATTATATAATAATGTTAGATTAGTGTTTTATTTAGCATTTTCGAAACGTGTCATTTTATAAATATGAAATGATGGTGGAAAATTATGCTTTTAAATATAATGCTAAAACTAAGTTTCATGTCTGTAAAATTGAATATTAACTTTAATTGAATAAAATCAATGTCGTACATATTTGCAGACAGCACTCTTTTTTCTCATCTGATATTGCTTAACTATACTGTATATGTTATAAACATAAAATACAAGAACACATTCAGACAAACATCACTGGCATTGCATGAGAAAATGTTCTCATGTGAGAGCGTGAGAACAGTGTACAGTAAGCGTATCAGAGTTGGCAGCCCTGGTTTTCAGCTGACCTCAAGATGTTTTTTCAGATTAGATGTTGAATGCATTGAAGCCAATAGAAATGTTGTTGCAGGTAGACCCATAGCTTGCATTGAACTTATAGTTGTGTCCTTATTCACAGCTCTAAGTAAAATTTGTATTTGACAAAATTACATTTACATTAATATTAAATGACAATAATCACAAAAATGCTCTTTGGATGTAACTGTAATTTTATTACCACCTTTTGGAATGTAAATGTAACAAAATACAGTTATATTTTGTATGTTAAAAATGTAGCGATGTTACTCCCCAACCCTGGGGCTTTTTTGGTGGCCTCATCTGATTCATGTGTGTACTAGAGCCCAGAGTGTACCGGTGGGTCTGCCATCTCACACCATATCACCATCGTTCTCCTTCACAGACATTCATCTCAGATTATTATGCCATAGGATGAGTGCTCAATGACTATAAAACTGAGTATTTATTTTTGCTCCTTAGTTTTTCCTCCCTGCTCTTGTTTCCGTCTGGCTGTGGTGGTCTGCTGAAGGTTTGTGTGTGTGACATGACTTACCACAGTCACCTCTAACGCTCCTGCCACCGTCCTTTCACATGCAAGAGTAATTTACACGCACTGCAACTTTGACTGATTGCTAGAGAGTCACTTTGTGTTAAGGTTATTTCTTCACATTCATAAATGGTCTCTCAATCACCATCATGGGACCTGGAGCTGTGAAAAATTAAAGTATTAGTATGTGAACCATTCAATGGTGATCAATTCCTCTACAGTCTGATTTCTGTCCCTTGAGTCCACAGTGGGTTTTCTGAAGGGTAGCAGAAGTAGACTAAAGCAGGACTGTAGAAGGAGAAACTGAAGCTAAAGTGTGTCACATAGAGTATTTATGTGTCCCTGCAGCACAAAAGCAGTGTTAAGTCGCTGGGGGATATTTGTAGCAATAGCCAACAATACATTGTTTGGGTTAAAATTATTGATTTTTCTTTTATGCTAAAAATCATTAGGAAATTAAGTAAAGATCATGTTTCATGAATATATTTTGTAGATTTCCTACCGTAAATATATTAAAACTTAATTTCTGATTAGTAATATGCATTGCTAAGAACTTCATTTGAACAACTTTAAAGATGATTTTCTCAATATTTAGATTTTTTTGCACCCTCAGATTCCAGATTTTCAGATAGTTGTATCTCAGCCAAATATTGTCATATCATACCATACATCAATGGAAAGATTATTTATTCAGCTTTCAGATGATGCATAAATCTCAATTTCAAAATATTGACCCTTATGACTGCTTTTGTGCTCCAGGGTCACATATGCAGAGAACTGTATGAAAGAGTAATTCTTACTGTAGGTTACTGAGGCTGCAATTAGGGCTGTGACAATAAATAGATGCATTGCGAATCGAGAAATTGTTCTGCATCGATTTAGAGATTTTCCGAATGCATCGCGATTCTCTCTGGAATCGATTCTGAGCTTAGTTTTTAACAGCAGATGGCACTGCGTGCTTTAGAAACCGCCATGTTCTGCTTGCTTCCAACTCCTTACATGCACACCACTTGAACCTAAAATAATCATTCATAAAGTTTGAAAAGGTTGAAGCGAATTACAAGAGTGTTCACAGTAGGCTGTGTTTAAATTCATCTTGCTTCATAAAAGCTGAGGCGCAAGTACATTTAACCACTTACATTACTCAGTCGAATGCTCATGTGCTCTTCTTCGTGAACATTTAGGTGTGCGATTAAAAACTAGTGTCGAGCGCCATCAGCTGTTAAAAACTAAGCTCAAAATCGATTCCAGAGAGAATCGCGATGCATTCAAAGAATCTCAGAATCGATCCACAAATCGCGATCCAGCCCTAGCTGGAATACACTAGACAAATGTGACAGTGTTGAGCTCTCGGGAAGGAGGAAGTCGGGACTGAGAGATGTTCAGTGCACTGAGATATTATTAAATGAAAAGAAAAACCTGAATGGTTTGAAAAGGAGGTAATATAGGAGAGTGAGGAACACCCTTTTGATGGCCAGACATTCCAGTACATCTCTTTCAGCTAATATTCAGGCGCTCCTCCCCTCCAATGCCCTGAGACAAGACATCTGTGTCTGTCTGTAAAACAAAAGAGAGAGAAGCCAGGAGAGTGTAACAAGGCACAGTTTATACCCTAGTTAAATTCTGGTCTGGTGCTCCGTTTTTAGTGAGAACAGTCAGGCTAGTGATGTCCAAATAACTTATTGTTTTTCTACCTTCAAATGTCCTGCAATCAGATTAAGATGTGTTTGAAATAGCATTTCCCAGCGGCTCTTTGGTATCAGCAATTGGGTTGTATCGTTCCTTAGTATGAGCGTCCAGCGTCACTCGATACATCATTAATTATTGACAAACAGGGGTAGACCATCAATAGCCTGCACTTGGCCAGAGGCATGCTTCAAGGACTCATGGCGGGACAGCTCCAGGGGAAAGTCCCCGAGGAGGGAAAGTTTGCAGTACTTCATAACGCCCCAGACAGCACCTGCACCCCTTCTCGTTCATCCTTCTTGCTGGAATAACTAACATATTTACCCATAGGCGTAGCTTGACGTTTGAGTTTGGGGGGGGCCAAACCAAACCGGTGGATTTGGTCAGACATACTTTTAAACAGATTTTAGTTTTGCTATAGTAAATATTTACATTCACATAGAGCAGTGGCAAGTGCATGAGGTTGTCATGGTAACCACATACATTGCCCACGAATTACAGCTGCGCTTCTATTTTGCCACACTAAACTTAACATTAAACACGTTTAAAATGCACAATAAACATGTCTGTCAAAACGATCTCAAAGGAGGCTTTTATTAAGCAAATCAAGGAGTACTCATCCACTGTTTTTAAAACAGACATTTGTTGGGCTTGATTCAAGTTAATGCACAATGAGGCGCTCACTTTTTATTTAGTCTTATTGAATAGACGATAAACAGTTTATATTCTAAAATCTATTTAAAGGTTGTGTTCTGTGAAAATTAAATAACATTTGGATGTAGATGTTCAGCATAAAAGTAGTGTGCGGCTAAACCAGCTGCGTCCTGTTGATCACCTTTATCTGATTGTCGGGGTCCGGAGTCATTAAGCACGGCATTAATATCTTCATCTGAGTTTTTCGTTGTCTCCAGATTTCTCTGCAGTTCGTGTATGTTGTTAAAAACGCGGAACATCATTTTATTCCACACAACAGGCAAGCATTACCGTTAAGTCTATTATCCAACAAAATGCAGATTTGTCACGTGACAATTCTTACACAAATGCGATTGAGGGAGATGTTAAGTTTGTTTTGATTTATTAATTTACTTACAATAACAATTTAAAATGTATTTACTTTTACGTATTCACTTTTACATGTATTATTAACTGCATTATATACATTTTTACTTCATAGAAAAAACTTTATAAATAAATATCTAGTAAAATTCTTAAATCGCTATGGGGGAGCCAGGCCCCCCTGGCCCACCCCACAAGCTATGCCCATAATTTACCCCTAACCAGTTTTGCAAAATCTGGTCAACTGGTACCCACGATATGGAGATCTGAGCTGGGCAACTGCAAATATCCTTATGCATTGAAATCCACAGGGCTCTGCCAGCAACCACCTCCGATGGGCATCGTGGAGCGGGTAACCTGTGTTGCTTTGGACTAAGCTCAAATTATTGATACATTGATGCAAATTATGAGACACGTTTGATATCCTTCAACGGGATGGAATCATAATGCTAAAAGCTTGTAGACCATCATGCACTACTGTTTTCTGAAAAGTTCCTCCTGCCTTGCCTTGCTCTTACTTTCAGCTCATATTGACTGCAAAATGGAACAGAAATCTGGGAAAAGATGTATAGTGCCTTTAGTCTCTCACAGTCTTTCTTTTACTAGAAATACATCCTGAGTATTTCACAGACAGTCTAATACACAGTTTTCCCATGTATTTGCCATTTAAGTGTTTCAGATAAAACTTTGATGCCATTAACCTTTCCTTAAAAGTGCTCATTGTATCATCTTATCTTATCTTCTTAACCTTTTTTCCAATCAGACTGAGAAAACCGTTATATAACTGCATCACTTTAATGCTGATTTGTGTGCATTGAGATGTGATGGGAGCAGAATATTGTAATATTGTTGTGAATATATGAACATACTATATGTTGTTAGATATGTCACCCACACAAATGTACACATTAGTCTTCCCTTAAAGGTGACATATGATAAAAATCTGACTTTTCCAGGTTTTAAGTGCTATAATCTGGTCCCCGGTGCATCTACCAACCAAGGAAATGTGAAAAAGATTTAACCCAGTAACTTTGTTTTGGTAAGCCTTTTTCGCAAGTGTCTGATTTCGCTCCCCTAGTGACATTGCAAAGGGATCTCATTATAATATTACCGCCCCTTAATCTGTAAGTTTCCATCCACGGCACCGTCATTTTGATTTTGCAAGTGACAACGGTGTACCAGCTCTAATGCCATGATGATAGTTTGAGCAAAGCATGCTAACTGTTCTGTGTTTGGCTGCACAGACGAGCACAGAACACTGTTTAGAGTCCCAGCCTCAGAGACAACAGAGCAGTGGATTTATTGATTTATTTACTGTATATTGCTGCTGCCACACAGATCTAAAATAAACATGTGATTTATTTCCCAGCTGTTTACCTTCACAGACATAACCCACTGTTTTTGTAACTCATGTGTATTTTGAACGTAAACTTGTGTGTGAATGAGAAATTAGTTTAGTACTCACATGCCGTGTGACAGACACTTTCTGTGCGCTTGCTTCGGATGTGCGCGATCAGAAAACCGTATATCAGAAGTTTAAACTCAAATGGTTTAAAACGCATGATTTCAGAGCAATAAAATTGATATCAGACCAAAACAGATGCTTTTTACAGCGTCAGTAGGGATGGGCGTATCGATCTGAAGTATCGATATATCGATACTGATGTGAGTATCGAAAGTGTCGATACTCAAACAAAAAATATCGATACTAAGGTGGGGTTTTATTACCAGTGATTTTGTTAATTTAACAATATATATATATATATACACAGGTGCATCTCAATAAATTAGAATGTTGTGGAAAAGTTTATTTATTTCAGTAATTCAACTCAATTGTGAAACTCGTGTATTAAATAAATTCAATTGCGACAGACTGAAGTAGTTTAAGTCTTTGGTTCTTTTAATTGTGATGATTTTGGCTCACATTTAACAAAAACCCACCAAATCTCAACAAATTAGAATATGGTGACATGCCAATAAAAAAAACCGGTGAATTGTTGGCCTTCTGGAAAGTATGTAAATTTTTTGTACATGTACTCAATACTTGGTAGGTGCTCCTTTTGCTTTAATTACAGCCTCAATTCAGCGTGGCATGGAGGTAATCAGTTTGTGGCACTACTGAGGTGGTATTGAAGCCCAGGTTTCTTTGACAATGGCCTCCAGCTCATCTGCATTTTTTGGTCTCTAGTTTCTCATTTTCCTCTTGACAATACCCCATAGATTCTCTGGGGTTCAGGTCTGGTGAGTTTGCTGGCCAGTCAAGCACACCAACACCATGCTCATTTAACCAACTTTTGGTGCTTTTGGCAGTGTGGGCAGGTGCCAAGTCTTGCTGGAAAATGAAATCAGCATCTCCAAAAAGCAGGTCCTGGACTTGGTTTCAAAATGAAAGACAAAACTTGATCTCATCTGAAAAGAGGACTTTGGGCCACTGGGCAACAGTTCAGTTCTTCTTCTCCTTAGCCCAGGTTAGACGCCTCTGACGTTTTCTGTGTTTCAGGAGTGGCTTAAGAAGAGGAATACGACACCTGTAGCCAAATTCCTTGACACGTCTGATGTGGTGGCTCTTGATGCCTTGACCCCAGCCTCAGTCCATTCTTGTGAAGTTCACTCAAATTCTTGAATCGATTTTGCTTGACATTCCTCATAAGGCTGCGGATCTCTCGGTTGATTGTGCATCTTTTTCTTACACACTTTTTCCTTCCACTCAACTTTAAGTTAACATGCTTGGATACAGCACTCTGTGACCAGCCAGCTTTTTGGCAATGAATGTTTGTGGCTTACCCTCCTTGTGAAGTGTTTCAATGATTGTCTTCTGGACAACTGTCTTTCCCATGATTGTGTAGCCTAGTGAACCAAAACAAACCATTTTGAAGGCTCAGGAAACATTCGCAGGTGTTTTGAGTTGATTAGCTGAATGACATGTCACCATATTCTAATTTGTTGAGATAGTGAATTGGCTGGTTTTTGTTAAATGTGAGCTGAAATCATCACAATTAAAAGAATCAAATACTTAAACTACTTCAGTCTGTTTGCAATGAATTTATTTAATACACGAGTTACACAATTTGAGTTGAAGTAATGAGATAAATGAAGTTTCCACGACATTCTAATTTAATGAGATGCACCTGTATATATATATAATGCGTACAATATGCATTGAATTGGACGAATAACCCTTGTTAGCGAGTAATTGTGTAGGATAGAAAAATGTTCCTGCTCATCTGGACACGCAAATGTTGCAAGACAGAACCAATCGATCACAGAGAAATCATACACTGTCAGAATAAAAAGGTTGCATTCTATGCATGCAACAGCCTGTCACTGGCAATCCCTTATGAAAATGAACCATGGTTTACTAAAGTGACCGTAGTTCAACTGTAGTATTTATAGATTTGAATCATGTGTAAACAAGAAACATATCTGAACCATGTGTAAACAAAAATATAACCTAATAAGTTACTATTAAGGCGTATTGAATTTTAAAATGTGTTTTAAACAAGTTAAGTGTTATCATTACCCATTTTACTCTTAGTAATTTAATTTAATACATTTCATAATTTAAACGTTTAGTGCAGAAGTATCGAATCGATATCGACGATACTGCCTTGAAAAATATTGATATCGTATCGAAAACAAAATAAGTGGTATCGCCCTTCCCTCGTCCGAGCTGTAATGGCACAGCTCTCTTGGGAAAAGGGGCGGGAGCAGCAGCTCATTTGCATTTAAAAAGCATGTTTCTGCTTCCACTCAAAATAGGCATTTTCAAAATGATATAATAAATGATCTGCGGAGTATTTTGAGCTGAAACTTCACAGACACATTCTGGGGACACCAGAGACTTATATTGCATATTGTAAAAAGCGGCATAATTGTCTCCTTTAAAAAAAAACAGGCAAAAAAATGAGTCACAGTTATTTTGAGCATGTTGAATGGAGTTGTTTTGTTGTTTGGTTTGTTTTATGCTTTATGTTGATATGATATGATTTTTCAAGATGGCGGCACAGCTGTTCCATGCCTCACGTTGTTCTCATTTTTGTGTTTTGTGATGTTATATTTGATGTTTTAGAGACGTTTTTTTATGATTTACTTGGAAGATCGATAATCGGCTAACTGAAGTTCTGATACATCAACAAGAAAACTGATAACTATGTGGCCAGTTGGGCTGTTCTACCTATGGGGTAGCATCGTGTTGTCATCGCAAATAGTAGACAAATTGGAGGATAGCGATGGACTGGGTGATTTGATGTGGATTACTGTACCTAGTACGGTGGCCTTTTTCCAGTCGGATGTGGCTCTGTTTGGATCAAACCACTGGATTACAGCAACGCGTCCTGCGAGTTTGTTTCAATGTGACGAACGGCGGATGCAGCATGTGCAGCGATGTGGAGGGACAATGAGTTGCAGACAAAGACGGAGAGCTGCTCAAGTTAAGAAACCATTGTTGATTCTTCTGCTTCTTCTATCAGGTAACATTCACCTGAATCCAAGCCCTGAACTGGCACAACTTGAAAATCCAGATGATATAAAAACCAGCAGTTGACTGCGTCTTATCCATTTAAATGTATGCAGTTTAATTAATAAAATTGATGCAGTTCACATCTGGGCAAATTCGATTGATTGTGACATTATGGTTCTGTCAGAAACATGGCTGAAATCATCAGTTACGAACAATGACGGATATATTGTTTATAGGACAGATCGTGCTAAAAAAGGAAGAGGAGTTGCTATCTATTTCAAAACGGCACTCAACTGTACTTGGATGGAGTCTATCAGCAAACCAAAATATTTTGAACTGTCCATAATTAAGTTGCACTTCTCCAGCGGTGCTGATTTTATAGTAATGGGATGCTATCGTCCACCATCGGCATCTCATGAAGCTTCAACACTGTTGTCGGACTATATGAAAACGTTTTCAGACAATGATTTTGTATTGCTGGGAGACTAGAACTGGGACTGGTTAACAAAATGTTCAAAATCATTTAAGGATATTTGCAATGCTTTAAATTTGTCGCAATTAATTCATTCCCCAACTCTGTTGAATTTAAAACATATGGACAAGTCCACATTGCTTGATGTTATACAGTACTTACAAATTCTCCACATAAGTATTCTTCCATTGGAATATTTAGTAATGATGTTAGTGATCATTGTACAGTTGCCTCTGTCAGAAATTGTAAACTACTGAAATGTAAGTGTACGTTTATGTTTAAATTTTAGCTAGCAAAATTTTTTTACATGACCTGCATAATAGTGAAGTTTTTCATGTATGTTATATGGCAGATGTTGATCTGGCATGGAATTATTTTAAGACAAATTTTTTAGCTCTGATTAATAAGCATGCACCTCTATGAAGATTTAGAGTTTGTGGTAAAGACAATCCATGGTTTAATACATCTGTTTCTGATACGTAAATATAATATAGCAGAAGCTTTTAATACACATTTTACTAATATACTGTAAGTTCAGTCACTTCATCTGGTTTCTCTGTAGATGCAGATGGTAAAGATAATATGGCCATCTCTTCAAGTTGTATAAGAAATGTATTTAATTTTCTACCTATTTCCCCTGAGATCTATGTTCATAAAGCCTTGGTAAGTCTTGATTGTAAAAAGTCTGCTGGCCCTGTTCAAATAGAGCCTTACTTTTTAAAAATATCTGCAGATTTAATAGCGAGACCTATTGCCTCTATTTTTAATTTAAGTTTAAGCAGTGGTCTGATACCAAGTTCTTGGAAGTCAGCAATTATTCGTCCATTACTGAAGGGTGGAGATTCCACTGTATTGGATAATTATCGGCCTATTTCAAGATTGTCTGTTACAGCTAAAGTGTTTGAATCTATGGTTATTGAACAGTTAAAGTACTATTTGTCAGTTAAAAATATTTTATGTCAAACTCAATCAGGTTTTAGACAAGGACATAGTACTATAACTGCTGCAATGTCAGTCACTAATGATATAATAACTGCATTGGGTGATAAAAAATCATGTGCTGCACTCTTTATTGATTTATCGAAATCATTTGATTCTGTGGATCATGATCTTATGTTGCAAAGGCTTAAATGTGTAGGTTTTAGTGATATAGTGTTGAAGTGGTTCTCTAATTATTTGACTGGAAGGACTCAATGTGTGTCCATAGATAATTATGTTTCTGCTCCTTTAATAGTGTAGACAGGTGTTCCTCAAGGATCAATTTTGGGGCCAATTTTATTTTCTATCTATTGTAGGGATTTCTTAAATATGAGCAGACACTGATATCAGCATTCAAATAAGTTTGCTGATCACCCAGCACATGAATCCCATAATCTTGGTTGATTTCCTGTCAGTATGGAAAACTCATCTACTCATGAGATCGAAAATAATTCGATCAGAAGACGACAAAGCTTTCTTGGTATCAAGGACTGAAAGAGTTCATTCACAACCTATAGAAGCCCCCATGTCTTGGGACCCACCAATGGATGGAACCATTATCTCCAGAACAGGAAAAGGATTAAATGACGCCCTCAGGCAAGCACAGGATAGACAGCGTGACGCCACATGACTATCCCATGACTTTCGACCACCAGCTTCCCGCATGACAAAAACCCTTACTTCCTTTTGTCACAGACAAAGAAACAGAGTGTACACAGACAATCATTAAAAAATCATTTAAACAAGTATTGGAGCAATATATTCACAAATAATATGTTTTATGTCTTAAATATGTGTGATGTGTTATTTAAACCATGATATCTTAATCGTTGCTTTGTAACTTTTCTTTTTAGTTAATTACGATTACTGTGTATGCAAAATACATGTTGTTTGAGCTCGAATGAGAGCTTGTCTTATTCGCCGAACATTGGTGTAAACGAATAAAATTTTTTTTGGGGGGGGGATTTATTCAGCATTATTTTTCCGGTGATGATAGTTTTATAAGAAGTTCTTTAAAACTTGCAGAAATACTCTCCACAAACAGCATGCACCATGCCACCATCTGATTGGACAGTGACCTGTGGGCTGGACAAAAGTCAGCCTGTTTAAAATGGACACAAAGCCCTCTGGCGCGGTCTTACGCTTGGGCTCGCTCTCTCACTCAAAAGAACTTTGGCTTTTACCTTGGTGAGCGCGACAAAGCGCCCATGCCGTACCACCGCACAGCGAGACCATCTAAGAACTCAAACCCTTCAGAGAAACACGATCTTCAAAGAACTTGAAAGTCTTTCAAACTCAGACTTTAACAGAACTGCTCAAGCCTCTGTGTCATCAAGGAATTGACCAACCCAACGAGGGCTTCCCCAAAGGACGTCATCCATACGTCATACCGGCGCCAGATCAACAGCCAATCAGCAAAGGAATCCCCTCCAGCACGCCCGCGACAGCGAAAGCCCGCGACCGCGACGGAATCACCTCTGCTTTCAGCCGTCAAACCAAAGAACGCAAGTAACGAACAAAATATTCAACTCAGCTGAACTGGTGTAGAACTAATTTAAGCAGTAAAATTAAGACCGATTCTCTGCTTGGTAAATTCTCTAAGGTGAAGTTAGATCACTCGTAAAACGAGTTAGGACTTTGAAAACTTAATGCAACTCCGTTGACTCCTTTCCTTGAATCTTTGTGTGTATGTGTGTGTATGTTTTAGTTAGGTTTTTATGTAATCTAGATTAGCCAATAAAATTCATGTTTCATTTATAAACAAAGAAGTTTCTTGGCTCATATAATTTTAAGGTTAAAACTATGCCAAAACGATCCTTGCTTGCTACTTAGCTCGTAGCTTACTTATAATAATTACCTCTGTTAAGAGCTTACAAATAATCATAACTGTATTTCACCCGTGGCCAGGGAGAATACAAAATTTACATATTTAATTGGTAATATACACTGACATCAACTTCTCGCTGGCCGAGTAGCTGATAAAAGTATAAACTATTGAAAGTCAAAGTCAGTTTTAATCAGGTGGACTTGGGACATTCAGACCCGAGTTCTAGCAAAACCTGAATTAATAATGATTAATTCCCTTACAACTAAGTAAAATTATTACACTATATAAATGAACTTGGTAAAGGAGTTGAGCCAGCAAATGTACACTTTTATGCAGATAATACTATCATCTACACTATGGCTCCCTCTTTAAAAGTGACAATGGACTCTTTACAGAATGCTTTTAATTTATTTCAGACTTCTCTTGGTAACTTACAATTAGTGTTGAATGCTAAAAAAAACTAAATACATGATTTTTACACGGTCCAGATTATCATTAAATTATTTTATGATTCAAACTTTAAATGGTACACAGATTGAAAGGGTTGCATCTTACAAATATCTTGGTATCTGGCTCGATGATAAGCTAACTTACAGTTCCCATATCGATAGTCTTTTAAAGAAATTGAGACCAACGTTAGGATTTTATTTTCGTGAATAAAAAAAAAATGTTTCTCCTTTGTTGCTTGAAAACGTTTAGTAGAAAGTACTCTTCTATCAGTATTGGACTATGGTGATATAATTTATATGCATGCACCTCTGAATGTTTTGAAAAAATTGGACGTAGTTTATCATGCTGCTTTACGATTTGTTACTGGTACAAGTGTCCGCACACATCACTGTAATTTATATAAAATGACAAAATAGACTTCATTGTGCTTAAGGAGAAAATAACATATGTTAATTTTTATTTTAAAAGCTTCAGTGGGTAAATTACCACAGTATATATTAGAGCCCGACCGATATATCTTTTTGCTGATATTATCGGCCAATATGAGCCTGTCGCCGATATATCGGTATCGGCCGATATGCACATTTTTTTTACTACACAGAACATATAACGCAGATAAAATGCTTGAAATGGTGTAATTACTTAGTTTGTCCAGCAGAGCGCACTCCATTGTTTGCTACTGGCGACCTGGATGAAATGCTTTAAAGCTTAAGTGTATGGAATACCATTGAAACTTTGAACGGCCATATCTCCGTAACGGCGCGGCGAATCCACACCAAATTCGGAGGATCTCTTCAGCTCGAGGATCCCTCTCAAACGCGAATCGAGTGTACGCCTAGAGACCCGCTTTCGAATGAGACCACCCCGACGTTGATAGCCCCCGGGGTTCGGGAGTTATGGGTGGTTAAATTCGCGGTCTGGCGCCGACAGATCTAGCGATCCCGGGGGGCTACCGATGCGCGGAGGGTGGCGTTCGAGAGGGCTCCTCGAGCTGAAGGGATCCCCAGAATTTGGTGGAGATCCGCCGGCGCGTTCATGAGATAGTGACACCAGTCAACACTTTCACTTCAGTAAGGAGGTCTCTTGTTCAGGCAGCATTCAAGCGTTGTCTTATTCGACCGTAAGTGCCCTGCGAAGTGGACTTCACATGAAATTCCGCCATGATTCCAGTTCCAAGGGAACATACACGTTCCAATCAAAGGGCATTCAAGTGCGCGAGACGTGAATTTATATTGTATTTGTTTACAGAGGTGAATTATTGTAATGAATCAGTCCACTGAAGGCGAGTGTAGTGAAGAACCCAAGTGCAGTTTATTTACAGAGAGATCCAAACATCCAAACATGACACATCACAATGGCATGAATAAATGAGGGCAAGGGAAGCATGACACAAGCAGGGACCATGAAACAATTACAAAATTAAAGACATGAAAACATGAACATGAAACACAACCCAAAACACCACATTACATATCCCCCCTCTAAGGGCGGCTCCAGATGCCCAAACAAAACCCAAAAGTCCAGGAGGGTGGTGGAGTGGAGGCGAAACTGGGGGAGGAACAGAGGGCCAGGCCCGTGAAGAGGAACAGGCAGAGCAGGAAGCCATGACGTAGCAGGCAGAGCAGGGAGCCATGACGGAGCAGGCAGAGCAGGGAGCCATGACGGAGCAGGCAGAGCAGTTAGCCATGACGGAGCAGGCAGAGCGGGCAGCCATGACGGAGCAGGCAGAGCGGGCAGCCATGGCGGAGCAGGCAGAGCAGGGAGCCATGACGGAGCAGGCAGAGCCGGGAGCAAATACGGAGCAGGCAGCGCAGGGAGCCATGACGGAGCAGGCAGAGCAGTTAGCCATGGCGGAGCAGGCAGTGCGGGCAGACATGGCGGGGCAGGCAGAGCGGGCAGCCATGGCGGAGCAGGCAGAACAGGAAGCCATGGCGGTGCAGGCAGAGCAGGCAGCCATGGCGGTGCAGGCAGAGCAGGGCACAGCAATGACGGAGAGAACAAGCAGAAAAGAGTTCTTGATGGCCTCCTTGGCCGGGAAAGGACAGACAGTGAGTTCATGAACGGCCTCCTTGGCCGTGGCAGGACAGACAGTGAGTTCATGAATGGCCTCCATGGCCGTAACAGGACAGGCAGTGAATTCATGGACGGTCTCCATGGCCGTGACAGGACAGACAGTGAGTTCAAGAACGGCCTCCGTGGCCATGACAGGACAGACAGTGAGTTCAAGAACGGCCTTTGTGGCCGTGACAGGGCAGACAGTGAGTTGGTGTTGTTTCTTCGTGGTTCGTGAGTGAACGTCGTCACGTCTATAATTTTCTTTTTTTTCTCTTTCGTTGTGAACGGCCTCTGTGGCTGTGACAGGGCAGTCTGTGAGTTCGTGAACGGCCTCTGTGGCCGTGACAGGGCAGTCTGTGAGTTCGTGAATGGCCTCCGTGGCAGTGACAAGATAGTCTGTGAGATTGTGAACGGCCTCTGTGGCTGTGACATGGCAGGCAGTGAGTTCGAAAGAGGACGCCACCACCTAAGGAGGTTCTGCAGCAGATGCAGACACCTCTGGAGGTTCTGCAGCGGAAGCTACCACTTCTGGAGGCACTGGATTGGATTCATGGACAGGTGAGGCCTTTGGAGCAGACTCATGGATAGGAAAGGCCTCAGGAACAGACTCATAGGCAGGAGAGGCCACAGGGGCAGATTCATAGACAGGAGAGGCCTCTGGAGCAGACTCGTGGACAGAAGAGGCCTCAGGAGCAGACTCGTGGACAGAAGAGGCCTCAGGAGCAGACTCGTGGACAGAAGAGGCCTCAGGAGCAGACTCGTGGACAGAAGAGGCCTCAGGAGCGCAGTGTGCAGCCCACACGCTCAAAATGGTGACTGCCATTACAGGAAGGGCAGCAGAGTGTGGCATGACCTCTAAGATGGCGGGGCTTGAGAGCGCTGGCGTCACTGGGATGCCTGCAGCTCACACCGACATCAGAGGTGGGTCCATCACACTAGCAATCAGTCTTTTCAGTCTGGGCCCAAGCTCCGCGTCGGACTCAGGCGTGGCGGCCATCTTGGCCGGGGACTCAGGCGTGGCGGCCATCTTGGCCGGGGACTCAGGCGTGGCGTGAACAGTCTCTGAAATGGCAGCCATGTCATGACGAAACTCTGGAAGATCAGATGAGACGTGACGAGACTCTAGAAGGGTGGCCATTTTGTGAAGAGACTCTTGTGTGGTGGCCATCTTGCAATGAAGCTCTTCAATGGCGGCCATATTGTAAAGAATCTCCTGATGTGTCAGCATGACGTGAGCAAGCTCTGGCTTGACAGACGTGATGTGAGCAGACTCTGGCTTTGCAGACATGACGTGATCAGGCTTTGACTTGGTAGACATGACATGAGTAAACTTTGACTTAACTGGCATGGTGTGAGCAGGTCCTGGAGTAGCAGACATGGCATTAGCAGGCTCTGGCTGGGCAGACGTGACGTGAACAGACTCTGGCTCTGGTTTAGTGCCGTGTTCCTTCTCCACGACACCCACAGTGAAAGCAGATCCACTCAACCACAGAGCAAAGTCTATATACTCGGCAAGGGACCAATGAACCTTTCCCCCAGGAAGCTGGGAGCAAATGGGCTCGTTTAATCCATGACAAAAAATGTCTTTGTGCGCCACGTCATTAAAATCCACATGGTTAGAAAGTTCAAGAAACTCAATAACATAGTCCTCAATAGCCTGATCACCTTGACGAAGGCGGAGGAAACGAAGAACTGCTGGGTTCATTTTGGTGGGTCGTGTATTCTGTAACGAATCAGTCCACTGAAGGCGAGTGTAGTGAAGAACCCAAGTGCAGTTTATTTACAGGTGATCCAAACATAATCCAAACAGACGAAGACTAGATACACAGACTTGACGAGGCATGAACAGACTTGGCATGAACAGACTAGACTCACCGACAGCGGGTTACAACTTCAATACACGACAAGAGACAATGGCAACATGATGGCTACTTATAGCAAACAAGAGGGTCACATGACAAGAACAAACCAATGGGAAACAAGACACATGACTAGGACAACCAATCAGAACATGACACATACACAAGGCAGAGATACATGAGGGCAAGGGAAGCATGACACTAACAGGGTAAAACAATTACAAAATAAAAGACATGAAAACATGAACATGAAACACAACCCAAAACACCACATTACAATTATGTCACACTTCACACTTCTCTAGTAAGTTTCGTCTGTGTGTGAAGACAGTAGCGCAAATCCGTGAATGAATGTTCCGGAGTGAAATAAACTTCAAAGGAATAAAGTTGAATGGAATTGAATTGAATTAAAGTTGAATAAACTTCAACTTTACTGTTCAGTGCACTGATGTCAGACTCATTTTGGATAATAAAGTTTATTGTTAAATTGTTAAATGCCCTGCATAAGTGTTTGATCACCACATTTGAGTGATCATTGCAAAAAATGTGTTTATGTATATATATTCTGTTTATGTATATACTGTATTCTATATATAGTACCAGTCAAATGTTTGGACCCTCGAATGGGAAAGTGTCCAAACTTTTGACTGGTACTGTACTATAATATACACAAAGAATATCGGCCTTTTTTTACTCCCTAATATCGGTATCGGTCCCCTAGTATTATAGGTGGTGACATACTACACAAATATTTATAATACCAGATCACAGATAAAACTCTACTTGAGATGCCGATTTTTCATACAGAGATAGGTCGTTCTGCTTTTTCTAATTATGCTCCGTATGTATGAAATGAGCTTCAAGGTACATTACATATGGAATCTGTACCATCTCTCGCTATGTTTAAAAATATTTTAAAATCTGTTTATATAGAACAGTGTACATGTTTTAATAACTGACTAGGATTTGTATTGTTTTTAGAAAATTGTGTTTCATATTTGTTCATTGTGTGGTGAGGTTTATTTCTTTGTAAATTTGTCCTTTGCTGCCTATCTTGACCAGGACTCCCTGGTAGAAGAGATATTGTATCTCAATAGGACCTTCCTTGTTAAGTAAGTAAATAAATAAAAAGATAAAAATGTATTTTTATTGAGAGCAATTTTTGTTGATTTTCAATAATGCATTTTAAAAAGTGATATTAATTATGAATGTTTTGAGTATTCCTTATGGATGTATTTATGGATATAATTTTCAGTTCAATATGAGTGTATGTTTGGTGGTATTTGGGATGTGAGCACAGGAAATGCACAGTAGTGTGTGTGTAAGCATTCAATGCTTATTTGCACAAATAAAATGTTTTGTCCCTTGGATCCATGTCTCTGATGGAACTGCTTGTGGAATCAAGCACCAGTGCGCAGAACTGATTTTGAGCTATTCTGATGGCTCTAAACCGATTCTTTCCAGCAGCCTTTGTTTGGAAATCACTGCTCAAGACTATCTGTCCACACACACTCCTTGCTTTTACCTATTTGTCCCTCTTTCCCTCAGGGAATGTTCCCAGAATTCCCAGTGCTTCAAGCTCAGACTAATGAGATCCTCTTACAGGTCACTCCTACGGCAGTGAGTTCTCAGCTTAGCGTGTGGTACACACACACACACACACACAAACAGAGAGGGTCTTTTTGTCCTTCCCCCCTCTTCAGACCACATTATTTTTGCCTTGAACACACCTTTATTTCAATGTGTGTGTCCATAATAAGCAGCTGGTGCTTGTTTTGTTGGCTGCCACAAAGACTCGTGTGATAAAGCAGAAGGAGTCTCAGCTACCCATAATGCCTCTGCAGCCTGCTGCTTTGTGAGGGCACGTAATTGCTGTCTCTAGATCTCTAGAGTTCATCTAAACGAATTATTTTCCATTTCTCGACCCATTGTTGCCTCCAGCGCTCGCGTCTCCTTGGCACAAGCTCTCTGCTCCTCCTTCAGTGCTCTTTTTTCACTTGATAGAGGATATAGACGTTCGTATCGGGGGACTACATCTGTGGTCTCAGAGGACCCTCATGAGTGCACAGGTTTTTATTACCTGTTAAGGCACCCTATAGAGAGGCTTCTGAAAACCATGTGCACTTTTCAGATTTCTATTGCAATCTAAATCTGTCATAAATTTGAACTGTGCACATTTTGGGGAACATACATATACTGTTACACTTGTACAAGTGTCTGTATCTGCGAGTTGCACAATCTTTTCTTTTAACTAACATTTTTCTTCATTATGTCTATCACCATCATGCACTTTACGAACCACAAACACGTACAGTACTGACTAGTGTTGGGGGTAGTGCATTACAAGTAACGGTAGTAATGTAATCAGATTACTTTGTTCAAGTGACTAGTAAAATAACGCATTACTTTTAAATTTACATTAAAAAAAAATTTTGTTATTAAAAACCAATAAGCAAGTCCATCCCAGGTGACAAAAAGTAATGCAAAAGTAACATAACACATTACTTTTCATAAAAAGTAACTAACATAATTAGTTTCTTTTTTATGGAGTAACGCAATATTGTGATGCATTACTTTTGAAAGTAACTTTCCCCAACACTGGTACTAATTGTCTTCATCTGCAACACTGTTTTAGCACAAAAAAAACAAGTGTTTATGTTTGCAAGGCATTAAACACATACACATGATCATCATCACAGTCATGCGGTCCATGAATCAACCTTGCATGGCTTTATATAGTTTTCATTAGAGATGTAAACCAGGAACTGATGGAAATGTCTCTTGTAAATAAGCAGTAGGGCTGAAGTTCACAGGAGCTGATGACAGTATTTTACTCCTCGCACCTGTTCGCTCTTCCGTGAGGAAGATGATTGCAGGAGAGAATGTGTGGATTGTGGAGCATCCGCCAGAGAACTCGAGAGCGCTCTAATGAAATCCTTCTCAAGGACGCACTTCCCCTAGGAGTCGGCAGGTTATTAAAGATGTAACTGTGTGCTGACAAGTAGAGAGAAAGGGAGAAAGAAATAAAATAATTCATTAATATGTGAAATAACACATGAATATACTCCAAAAAGTTCAGGAGTAATAAGTGTGAAAGCTTTTCCCTGGAGCTCATCATAAAAGACAGAGAGACTGGCTCTGTTCCAAAACCTAGTGGGCTGCCTACCGAGAAGGCATTGTAAAGTGACGTCAAGGCTGTTACAAAATGACAAAAGCCTTCTGAGATACTTCAGGTGGGTCAAATTGTAAGGTAGCATCGCACAGAGAAAACAATTCCAGACTGCATCTGACAAACATCTGTCTGAAATGGTGAACAAAATGTCAGTGCTATTGAATTGATATCACATGCTCATCATTATCTCGTTCTGAATATCAGCATGGCAAAAAATAATGTTTTTTTTATTTATGTATTTTTTTGCCATATGGATGCGTTTGATTCTCGGGGAACACACATAATCACAGCTGTGCACGAGTGTGATATTGCGATTTCAGACTAAAAGTTGCCAATTAGGCCATTTATTTCTTCTCTGTCTGAGAAAATATTTCCCAAAGAAGCTGTTTATCACACATCAACACACAGACTGAAAGCTGGTCTGGATCAGCATACGTGAGCGGAGTGGATACTAGTCATAGTTAAGCTTAGCTCTTATTTGACTATATTTAATTTGACTATAAAGTATTCCTCCTCAACATTCCTACTAGAGCTCTGTGAAACCAGATCATATCACTGTCCCAGCAACATTAATGAGCTGTTGAGATTAGATTTGATATTCATAAAACCAGTCTGCCACCTGAAACTTCCAACCTATAAACTGATCATCTCCTAATAAATGAATGCAAATGCCCCTGGATTGTGTCTGGGTTTGAGCTCTTGGTTTTTAACAGAATGTGAATGCCAGCAAAATGAAAAATCTTTCAGAATATCTGAAAAATCACAGTCATGTTTGTAGTATATGCATGATGATGATAATGCCACTGCCTATGTTTTGTTGCACAGCATAATTTGTTGGATTTCCATGGAAACCAGGCACCAGCTTTTACTACATGAGCCAAAGAAAAATATATATACATTTCAGGAAATGTACTGTATTAACTGAACAAGGACAAGCAGTGGCAACTAACAGATGCTGAATATTATGCACAAAATGGCAAAAGCCAAGACATGATATTTCTCAGGTAAATCATTTATGTGGTGTATGGATCCAGAGATCAGCTCTGCATTTAAGTATTTCCTCACTTCCAAGTCTAAACTCTAATGTAACAATACAGTCAGATATCATACTAACATACATATCTACATATTCACATACATATGACAAACTTCTCATGACATGAGGCAGCAGTCTCAAACGATCTTCTGACACACTTCATTTGATATCGTCATTCCCACTGGACTCTGTAGATCACTGGATATATGTATGGATCAGGGGTTTCCCTGGACCGTTTGGACCCGGAAACGGTGTTCCTTACATCACGACTTAACAAGCGGATGGTCGCAAGTTCCGCCATTACCAATAGAGTCCAATGGCGAAACGGCCGTCCAATGAGATTTGAGCTAAGATCACGTGCCTGGAGCAGCTGCTGTTGCACAAAAGGGTTTTGAAAACCTAGTGTACACAAACACCGAAGAAGAGTATTCTGAGAGAAAAGAGAATGCTGAGTTCTTATTATCAATGGAATCTGAGAACAGATTTGTTCTCACGTGTTCTTTATACAGAATATAATTTCTATTAATTCTAGGGATGCGCCGATCCGATATTCATATCGGGTATCGGCTCCGATAGTGCCATTTTTCTCGAATCGGGTATCGGGCAGAGAGAACCGATCCAAATCTGAGATTTTGTTTTTTTTTTTTTCGATTGTGCAAATTACTTCTGAAGCCATACGATAGCTTAATGTGAGCTACATATGAATATTTAAGTCCTTACATTAAAGTTCACACAAACTCTTTTCTCCGCTGTGGCTGTCAGTCATTCGTTCAGCCTTTAAACCCTGCTCGCGTTCAGTTACAGCAGTCAGCTCGTAAAGCTCTCTCCAACATCATTCTGTGTTCACATTATACTGGATTTTGCAAAAAGGACTTTATCTTCTTGCCGGAGTTTAATGTTGTTTTGTTACTTGCTACCGGGTGTCTGTGAGAACAAAACACGGGCGTAGAAAAGACTATAAATAGTTTTTAACGTGCACAGTAACTGAAATTTAAAACTGTTAAAAGAAGAGGCTCAATAAACTATTGCACAGATATAATACACTAAGCATCAATTTCTCTTACCTTTGTGCTTTGCACTTTTTAACACAAAGCGCTTACAATGCGCTTCGTGCTCATAGACTGTCAGCCCTCTACATTGCGAGTAAATCACTCGCATGTGCGACTAAATCTTCACTCTGGGTGACTAAATGATGTCTAATATTAGCCGATGGCTAATCAATTCTCAGATTTTACTCGCCAGTGTGTGAGTTGGAGGCTGAGTATATGATTAGCTCAGATATATTTTCACTCACAGAACACTATGACCGAGCGCTTCAGAGTTTCTCTCTCCGTCAAGCGATCTGTGCTGTTTTTCAGTTCATTTGAATGGATGCGTAGCGCACCTGTGTTTGTGTATTTGGCTTAATGTAAACTTGTGTGAAGGTGCACGACTCGCCGTCGTTTTCTCTCACACGCGCAAAGAGTGAGAGTCTTGCATAACATGCAGAATTGATGCGATACATGTAAACGATATACTTTTTTTGTATTTTCCTGTAAAAATAACAGAGCTTCTTCATCTTTTAAGAACTGCCGGGTTTTCCTGTAGTGGGCGGAGCTAATGTGCAAACGGCAATCTCATTGGCTGGCTCTCACCTATTATTGGCCCTGTTTTGATTTCAGCAAATAAGTTTGAGCGAACGCACACAACCTGATTAATAATCATGAATCCAGTAGCTCATTAATCCTTAGTGCGTTTTTATATTTTTCTTATTAGTAGAATTCGTATAATAATAATATATTATCAGTATTATTGTTTTTTTTTTTACAGGACCACTGAATGACCAAAAAAAGCACCAGCACCAGTCCTAAGTTCATGGTTACCAAGTTTCAATTCTAATTACTAAACTTCTATTATTAAATAATATTTGATTATCATATTATAATGCTTGACTGACTGATGTTTAGAGTGTACTTTCAGATATTTATAAAGCTGTACCATTTTACAAACATTATATTATATATAATATTAGTACTAGTATTTCAGTCTGCGAGTAAACAAAAATATACTGCCAATTTGCGATTCAATGCCAAGGTGTCCGTATAGGGTGACTGTATAAAACCGTTCGTGCTGCACTGTATTTGTGTTGTCCTATCGTATCATATGTTGTTGCCTTATTAAAAAATATGCTATACATTTAAAATAAATGTATTTAAATTTTATAGTATATACTTAAATATAAATACATTCATGAATGTTTTTAATGAATGGATTTTATAATATAAATAGCAGTGTGTAACATTTTACCATATTTAGCATTTTTATTTGTTCCCCACAAAATATTGTTTTTTTTTACTAAATGTTTGGATTTTTAAAATTATTGTGCACTGATTTTTCTATAATAACTTTTGCTGCCGAATTATCCATTAACCTAGTTTATGATAAATTTTTGTCTTAGATTATAAATATACATAGGCCTATATTTTTTCATATTTTTTTATTTTATTTTTCTTTATAATGAAGTAGTCTGTATTTAGTAGATTGTGAAAGAATGATTATCAGTTCCACACACAGAGTATATAAATTCTACATTTATTTAAATGAGGAAAAAAAACTTCTCTGGTATCGGATCGGTATCGGAGGCAAAAAAGGCGGATCGGAGCATTCCTAATTAATTTTCCACTGAATGTGATCTGAAGAGCACCGTCCGTTTTCTTCCACGAGCACAAGTGTTATGAGTCAGAGTGCGTTCACTCAAGATCTGTCAATCATGGGGTCATATCTCCTGCCTTTATTTATGACAATAGAGTGAAACATTTATCTATACATGCAATATGAAAGCAAATAGACATATGATTATGGTGATATATTTTCTGTATGTGTTTTATGCAGCTCGTGGTATTTTTATTACAATAGATGATGTTTATGACAAATGATAAGCAGGTGTCGTGCTCAATCCATTATAAAACATACAAAGAGTGCATGTCTGCCTATTACAGAATAAAAATCCACTTTAGATCTTAATCGGAAGTTATTGCAAGCACTCAATGATGATTTAAAGTGGGTTTTAAGCAAAAAACATAATCACATACATGTTCAAGTGTAGCTGGATGCTAATTGTACCACTATTTATATTTTAAGATGTATTCTTGTAAGCATTATAGATAGCTTGTTTCTGGTGTAGAACCAAACTTTATTTATCTTAATTTAATGCTGTATATTGAGCAGCGGACCATATACGAGATACATATCTGAGGAAAAATGCATTGCTGGTTGGCGCCACCTAGCGTGCAGGTGTGAATTAGCACCATTCGTTGGCGATCCGCCTCGCTTTTTCCCATCGTGCTAAGTATGAAACGGCCTCTCATATAACTCATATATCTTTTTGAATGTATACCTGCAGCACGGACATGTCTGTTATGATTTTGTCTGGTGGTTTCACTAGAACAGTGAGAAAACCACGGAAATAGAGACAAGAGGTGCATCCCAAATCGAGTAATTATACTCTACTGTTTTATGACATTTTGTAGAACAAATAGTGTGAGTAGTGTGTTCACACTGACAATTCTGAAAAGAAAAAGCACTTTAAGTTCCCAGATGATGCACTTAAATAACCGGAAAAATGAAGTGTGTAATGTTGAACACTTCACTCACTCACCTGTCGCAGCTTTAATTACGTCGTGAAGGGGGAGGGGCTATCACGCTCCGAATGTGACAAAATAACCTTATGTAATTCATACACTACAGGGTTAAGTACATAGTGCATAAGTGTATAGTGCGTCATTTGGGACGCAGTTAAGAACTCTGTTGCAGTGCCAGATCAGCACTCATTATAACACACACTAATGAAACAAAACTCCTGATGGACAACTGGACATGCTTCTCTGTGTTCGACACATGCTCTTAATGACATGTTTCAGAAATGGGTGGTGCTTGTCCCCACCGTAAATGACGCATACGACTTTAGGAATATCAGGTGTGAAAAAAGGAACTCCAGTGAAATGGAGAAAGTCTCGTTTCATACAGAAGAGCGCTGCTGTCTCTGTAATCCAAAATAAAACAACTCATATCCCAGCTGCTCTTAAAGCAGCTCACACTAGCGGACCACTCCAGCATGACCCTCTCATTTTGAGACATTTCCTCTCTCTCCTACAGCTCTCATGGATAAAAAGCATCATTGCATTCACACAGACAGGAAAAGATGGATGGCTGCTCGTCCTCTCAGCACCTCCACTCAGTGTCAGGGAGACACTCTATGAATGAGGAGATGGTAGTGTGAAGTGTGAAGGGTCCTCAGAGCTGGGAGAGCTTTAGCAATGAGCTTAAGCTGTGCTGTTGTCACTTTGCTATCAGAACAGTCTGTCTATCTCTACTATATGGACCAGACCCATTGCCATTGAATCAGACCCATTTCAACAGATGTATAAAATCAAGCACCCTGCCGTGCAGTCTGCATTTACAAACATAGATCATTCTGAAGGGCTCAGTGAATTCAAGTGTGGTACTGTGATATGATGCCACCTTTGTAATAAGTCAGTTTGTGAAATTTCATCCCTGCTAGATATTCTACAGTCAATTATAAGTGGTATTATTGGAAACTGGAAGCGTTTAGGAACAGCAGAAACTCAGCCAAGAACCGTAAGATCAAGTCAAATCACAGAGCAGGTCACTGAGTGCTGAGGTGCCTAACCCTAATTCCAGAGCTGTAGAGATCCAAACAGCCACTGGTGGGTTTCCATGATCGAGCAGCTGCATGAAGCCTCACATCACAAAAAACAATGCCGAGCATCAGATGGAGTGGAGTAAAGCCTGCAAACACTGGACTCTGGAGCAGTGGAAACCTGTTCTGTGGAGCGAGCAGTCACAGTCTGATGGATGAGTCTGGGTTTGGAGAATGTTACCTGCCTGACTGCATTGTGCCGACTGTAAAGTTTGCTGGAGGAGGGATAATGGTATGGGACTGTTTTTCATAGGTTGGGCTTGGTTCCTTACTTCCAGTGAAGGGGAAATCTTAATGCTTCAGCATACCAGGACATTTTGGACACTGCTTTGCTTCCAACTTTGAACAGTTTGAGGAAGGCCCTTTTCTATTCCAGCTTGACTGTGCCCCAGTTTACAAAGCAAGGTCCATAAAGTCATGGTTGGATGAGTTTGGGTTAGGGTTAACGTAAAGGAACTTGACCAGCCCACACAGAGCCCTGATCTCAACCCCATCAAACACCTTTGGAATGAACATGAATGGAGATATGTGAGCCAGGTCTTCTCATCCAACATCAGTGCCTGACCTCACAAATACTCTACTGGATGAATACAACACTCCAAAATGTTGAGGAAAGCCTTCCCAGAAGAGTGGGAGACTATTCACAAAAATAATGTGCCAAGAGGAGGATTTCTGGAAACCCCGGTATAACTTTATATAGGCAACCTACAACCCAAGATTACTTGGGTTATTACCAATGAAATCCAAATAATAGGCTACACAGATTAATTCCCTACACTGGTCAAAGAGATGTGGGTGAACAAATAAATAAACAAATAAGGGGCCAAGAACAACAGAGGCGCAAAACATGGCAGGGAGGATCAGACCAAATGCAACAATGAGAAAGTAAAGACATTTTAAGGTGATTTTACTCAAAGTGGCTGATAAATCATAAATTCATTCATTAGTAATATGATTTAATGGTTTATCCATTGACCAATAGGTAGCATTGTTACCAAATTGATGTGGTGTGTCAGTGTGAGGTGATGATGACACACATAAACATTGGTGTCAGTATGGCAAATCTTTGCAGAGATACAGCCTCAGATGCAGTTTGGCATCATGCCATCAAATTTCGCCTATCGGCACAAAATACATATCTTTTTGTCGGCATGGTCTGAAGATGATCTGAGCCAAATTTGGTGAAAATCTGACCAAAAGTCTAAAAGGAGTCTGAAAAAGTATGTTTTCAACATAAAATGGTGGACAGGAAGTTCAGCTGATTATGGCATAATTAGTATCGATGTTCTCAGCATGATCCAATGAATCTATCAAGACAATAGTCTCATGACAATAGGCAAAATTAATAAAAAGTTATTAGCATTTTTTTACCCTTTTTTTATATAATTTTTGACTACAAGCTGGCGCTGCCACAAAACTTTTTGAGTGCCTTCAGGGCATGGAGCCAAAGACACATACCAAGTTTCATAATGATATGCCAATGCATTTGTAAAATAAGGCTTTTTTGTTGACATTCCAAATGCCCAACATGGTAAAGACACCAGTCTTGTGATTTTTGGCCAAACCTTTCAGAAGTTATAAGCAAAAATAGCCATTTTTCATATCTCCTGACCACTAGGTGGTGCTGTGCTGAAACTGTGCAGGCTCCCTCAGGTCATGGTTATTATAACACACACCAGGTCTGAAGATGATATAGTTACATTTTCATAAAAACCAGATAAGCGGTCTAGCAGGAGTTTGAAAAAGTAGGTTTTTCGAAAAATGTAAAAAAAATAAAAAAATTAATTACATCATAGTGCATTTGAATCGACTTGAGCCAAGGAATCAGAGGGAAAAAAATAATTATTTATAGCCCTTACGGTTCAAAATTTATTAGCGCAAACATGAGTTTGCACCACTTTAGACAAGTGGTGGCGCTAGAGGGTTTGAGTTAGAGACTTCAAATTTGGTGTGGTTAATGTTCAGACTGTCTTCTATCCTGTCCTGCGCCAAATTCCACAACTTTTTACCATACGGTTCTATGGGTTGCCAAAGACTTCCAGAGCAGTAGCAGCAGCAGAATGATTGATTTCCTTTCAGTCTATTCCTCTAAGCAGCATTCAAAACATGCATACTATTAACAAACACTTAAAGTACATCTCTCTCATACAGTATTATTACACATGAAAATCCTAGTCTGGAGGAGCTCCAAAACATGCTTTAGTAAATGTAATTGGAAAACATTGGAGTAATTTCCCACTTTTGACAGCTGAATGGCTTTCACTTAACTGCTCTTTTGCAGGTGCTATAAGGCATTTAAAACATTTATGCTCCAAATAAAAAATCCTTAGTTTAATTTTAAAGGGGTCCTATTATGCTCTTTTTACAAAGTCTTGATTTTGTTTTGGGGTTGTACTAGAACAGGCTCTCATACTAGGTTGTTCGAAAAACATTATTTTTCACATATTTTACATCATTACAACACCTGGTTAGCTGGGTAGCTGGGCCAGTGTGTGCTGTGATTGGTTAGCTGGGCCAGTGTGTGCTGTGATTGGTTAGATGGGCCAGTGTGTGCTGTGATTGGTTAGCTGGGCAGTTTTGCTGTGTTGGTTAGAGGCCAGGTGTTGTGCTGTTATTGGTGAGCTGGTATCTGGACAGTGTGTGGCTGTGATTGGTACGCTGGGCCGTGTGTTGCAGTGATTGTTACCTGGTCCATTGTGCTGCTGTGATTGGTTACTGGGCAGTGTTGCTGTGATTGGTAGCTGGGTACTGGGCCGTGTGTGCAGTGATTGGTTAGCTGGGCTAGTGTGTGCTGTGATTGGTTAGCTGGACCAGTGTGTGTTGTGATCGGTTAGCTGGGCCAGTGTGTGCTGTGATTGTTACTGTCCATGTGTCTGTATCGTTAGCTGGGCCATTTGTGCTGTTTCAGTTATCTGGGCAGTGTGTGTTTGATCGTTTAGCTGTGCCAGTGGTGGGCTTGATCGGTACTGGGCCAGTTGGCTGTGATCGTTTTAGCGGGCCCGTGTGTGCTGTTATCGGTTAGATGGCCCCGTGTGTGCGGTGAGTGGTTAGCTGGGTAGCTGGCTATTGTGGCTGTGTTGGTTGCTGACCAGTGTTTTTTGTGATTGGTTGCTGGGCCAGGGGTGTGCTGTTATTGGTTAGCTGGTAGCGTCCCATTGTGTGTTGTGATCGGTTAGCTGGGCCAGTGTGTGTGTTGTGATCGGTTAGCTGGGGCCAGTGTGTGCTGTGATCGGTTAACTGGACCAGTGTGTGTTGCGATCGGTTAACTGGACCAGTGTGTGTTGCGATCGGTTAACTGGACCAGTGTGTGTTGCGATCGGTTAACTGGACCAGTGTGTGTTGCGATCGGTTAACTGGACCAGTGTGTGTTGCGATCGGTTAACTGGACCAGTGTGTGTTGCGATCGGTTAACTGGACCAGTGTGTGTTGCGATCGGTTAACTGGACCAGTGTGTGTTGCGATCGGTTAACTGGACCAGTGTGTGTTGCGATCGGTTAACTGGACCAGTGTGTGTTGCGATCGGTTAGCTGGGCCAGTGTGCGCTGTGATCGGTTAGCTGGGCCAGTGTGTGTGTTGTGATCGGTTAGCTGGGCCAGTTTGTGTGCTGTGATTGGTTAGCTGGGCTTGTGTGTGCTGTGATTGGTTAGCTGGGGCAGTGTTTGCTGTGATTGGTTAGCTGGGCCAGTGTGTGCTGTGAGTGTGTGCTGTGATTGGTTAGCTGGTCCAGTGTGTGTTGTGATTGGTTAGCTTGGCCGGTGTGTGCTGTGATTGGTTAGATGGGCTAGTGTGTGTTGTGATCGGTTAGCTGGCCAGTGTGTGTTGTGATTGGTTAGTTGGGCCGGTGTGTGTTGTGATTGGTTATCTGGGCCAGTGTGTGTGTTGTGATTGGTTAGTTGGGCCGGTGTGTGTTGTGATTGGTTATCTGGGCCAGTGTGTGTGTTGTGATTGGTTAGTTGGGCCGGTGTGTGTTGTGATTGGTTATCTGGGCCAGTGTGTGTGTTGTGATTGGTTAGTTGGGCCGGTGTGTGTTGTGATTGGTTAGCGGGGCCAGTGTGTGCTGTGATCGGTTATCTGGGCCAGTGTGTGCTGTGATCGGTTAGCTGGGCCAGTGTGTGCTGTGATCGTTTAGCTGGGCCAGTGTGTGTTGTGATTGTTTGGCTGGGCCAGTGTGTGCTGTGATCGTTTAGCTGGGCCAGTGTGTGTTGTGATCGGTGAGCTGGGCCAGTGTGTGCTGTGATCGGTTACCTGGGCCAGTGTGTGCTGTGATCGGTTAGCTGGGCCAGTGTGTGCTGTGATCTGTTAGCTGGCCAGTGTGTGATGTGATCGGTTAGCTGGTTAGCTTGGGTTAGTGTGTGTGCTGTGATTGGTTAGCTGGTCCAGTGTGTGTTGTGATTGGTTAGTTGGGCTAGTGTGTGCTGTGATTGGTTATCTGGACCAGTGTGTGCTGTGATTGGTTATCTTGGCCAGTGTGTGCTGTGATTGGTCAGATGGGCCAGTGTGTGTTGTGATTGGTCAGCCGGGCCAGTGTGTGTTGTGATTGGTTAGCTGGGCCATTGTGTGTGTTGTGATTGGTTAGCTGGTCCAGTGTGTGTTGTGATTGGTTAGCTTGGCCAGTGTGTGCTGTGATTGGTTAGCTTTACCTGGGCCTGTGTGTGCTGTGATTGGTTGGCTGGGCCAATGTGTGCTGTGATTGGTTAGCTGGACCAGTGTGTGTTGTGATCGGGTAGCTGGGCCATGTGTCTTGTGATCGGTTAGCTGGGCCAGTGTGTGCTGTGATCGGTTAGCTGGGCCAGTGTGTGCTGTGATCGGTTAGCTGGGCCAGTGTGTGTTGTGATCGGTTAGCTGGGCCAGTGTGTGCTGTGATCGATTAGCTGGGCCAATGTGTGCTGTGAGTTGTGATCGGTTAGCTGGGGCAGTGTGTGCTGTGCTTGGTTAGCTGGGCCAGTGTTGTTGGGATCAGTTAGCTGGGCCTTGTGTTGTGATTGGTTAGCTGGGCAGTGTGTGCTGTGATTGGTTAACTGGGCCAGTGTGTGTTGTGATCGTTTAGCTGGGCCAGTGTGTGCTGTGATCGGTTAGCTGGGCCAGTGTTTGTTGTGATTGGTTAGCTGTGCCAGTGTTTGTTGTGATTGGTTAGCTGTGCCAGTGTTTGTTGTGATTGGTTAGCTGGGCCAGTTTGTGTTGTGATTGGTTTGCTGGGCCAGTGTGTGGTGTGATTGGTTAGATGGGCCAGTGTGCGCTGTGATTGGTTAGCCAGGCCAGTGTGTGCTGTGATTGGTTGGCTGGACCAGTGTGTGTTGTGATTGGTTAGCTGGGTAGCTGGGCCAGTGTGTGCAGTGACTGGTTAGCTGGGCCAGTGTGTACTGTTACTGGTTAGCTGGGCCAGTGTGTGTTGTGATCGTAAGCGCGCCAGTGTGTGCAGTGATTGGTTATCTTGCTAGTGGGTGCTGTTATTGTTTTAGCTGGACAGTGTGTGTTGTGATCGGTTATCTGGGCCAGTGTGTGCTGTGATTGGTTAGCTGGCCCAGTGTGTGCTGTGATCGGTTAGCTGGGCCAGTGTGTGTTGTGATTGGTTAGCTGGGCCATTGTGTGTGTTGTGATTGGTTAGCTGGTCCAGTGTGTGTTGTGATTGGTTAGCTTGGCCAGTGTGTGCTGTGATCGGTTAGATGGGCCCGTGTGTGCTGTGATTGGTTAGCTGGGTAGCTGGACCAGTGTGTGCTGTGATTAGTTAGCTGGGCCAGAGTGTGTTGTGATTGGTTAGCTGGGCCATGTTGTGATTGGTTAGCTGTGTAGCGGGACATGGTTCTGTATTGGTTAGATGGGTCTAGTGGTTGCTGTTATTGGTTTAGCTGGGCCAGTGTGTGTTGTGATCGTTTAGCTGGGCCAGTGTGTGTTGTGATCTGTTAGCTGGGCCAGTGTGTGTTGTGATTGTTTAGCTGGGCCAGTGTGTGTTGTGATTGTTTAGCTGGGCCAGTGTGTGTTGTGATTAGTGTGTGTTGTGATTGGTTAGCTGGCCAGTGTGTGCTGTGATCGGTTAGTTTGCCTGTGTGTGCTGTGATTGGTTAGCTGGGTAGCTGGGCTAGTGTGTGCTGTGATTGGTTATCTGGGCCAGTGTGTGTGTTGTGATTGGTTAGTTGGGCTAGTGTGTGCTGTGATTGGTTATCTGGACCAGTGTGTGCTGTGATTGGTTAGATGGGCTAGTGTGTGCTGTGATTGGTTAGCTGGACCCGTGTGTGCTGTGATGGGTTAGCTTGGCCAGTGTGTGTTGTGATCGGTTAGCTGGGCCAATGTTGCTGTGATCGGTTAGCTGTGCCAGTGTGTGCTGTGATCGGTCAGCCGGGCCAGTGTGTGCTGTGATCGGCTAGCAGGGCCAGTGTGTGTTGTGATCGGTTAGCTGGGCCAATGTGTGTGTGATTGGTTATTGGTTAGCTGGGCCAGTGTGTGCTTTGATTGGTTGGCTGGGCCAGTGTGTGGTGTGATCGGTTAGCTGGGCCAGTGCGTGATGTGATTGGTTAGCTGGGCCAGAGTGTGCTGTGATCGGTTAGCTGGGCCAGGTGTGTTGTGATTGGTTAGCTGGACCGGTGTGTGTTGTGATCTGTTAGTTGGGCCAGTGTGTGCTGTGATCGGTTAACTGGGCCAGTGTGTGCTGTTGTATCGGTTTAGCTGGGCCTGTGTGTGCTGTGATCGGTTAGCTGGGCCAGTGTGTGTTTTGATTGGTTAGCTGGGCCAGTGTGTGTGTTGTGTTTGGTTAGCTGGGCCAGTGTGTGCTGTGATCGTTTAGCTGGGCCAGTGTGTGTTGTGATCGGTTAGCTGGGCGAGTGTGTGCTGTGACTGGTTAGCTGGACCAGTGTGTGCTGTGATCGGTTAACGGGGCCAGTGTGTGTGTTGTGATTGGTTAGCTGGGGTAGTGTGTGTTGTGATTGGTTAGCTGGCCAGTGTGTGTTGTGATTGGTTAGCTTGGCCAGTGTGTGCCGTGACTGGTTAGCTGGGCCAGTGTGTGCCGTGATTGGTTTTTGGGCCAGTGTGTGCTGTGATTGGTAAGCTGGGCCAGTGTGTGCAGTGATTGGTTAGCTGGGCCAGTGTGTATTGTGATTTGTTAGCTGGGCCAGTGTGTGTTGTGATTGTGTGTGTTGTGATTGGTTAGCTGGTCCAGTGTGTGCTGTGATCGGTTAGCTGGGCCAGTGTGTGCTTTGATTGGTTAGCTGGGCCAGTGTGTGTGTTGTGTTTGGTTAGCTGGGCCAGTGTGTGTTTTGATTGGTTAGCTGGGCCAGTGTGTGTGTTGTGTTTGGTTAGCTGGGCCAGTGTGTGTTTTGATTGGTTAGCTGGGCCAGTGTGTGTGTTGTGTTTGGTTAGCTGGGCCAGTGTGTGTTTTGATTGGTTAGCTGGGCCAGTGTGTGTGTTGTGTTTGGTTAGCTGGGCCAGTGTGTGTGCTGTGTTTGGTTAGCTGGGCTAGTGTGTGCTGGGATTGGTTAGCTGGACCAGTGTGTGCAGTGATTGGTTAGCTGGCCCAGTGTGTGCAGTGATCGGTTAGCTGGGCCAGTGTGTGTTGTGATCGGTTAGCTGGGCCAGTGTGTGTTGTGATTGGTTATCTGGGCCAGTGTGTGTTGTGATTGGTTAGCTGGGCCATTGTGTTTTGTGATTGGTTAGCTGGGCCAGTGTGTGTTGTGATCGGTTAGCTGGGAAGCTGGACCAGTGTGTGCTGTGATTGGTTAGCTGGGCCAGTGTGTGCTGTGATTGGTTAGCTGGGCCAGTGTGTGCTGTGATTGGTTAGCTGGGCCAGTTGTGCTGTGATTGGTTAGCTGGGCCAAATGTGTGTTGTGATTGGTTAATGGCCTAGTGTGGGCTGTGATTGTTTACTGGACGCAGTGTTGTTGTGATCGGTTAGCTGGGCCATTGGTGTGTTGTGATCGGTTTAGCGGGCCAGTGTGTGCGTGTGTATCGGTTACTGGTCCGTGTGTGCTGTGATCGTTTAGATGGGCCCGTTGTGCTGTGATTGGTTAACTGGGTAGCTGAACCAGTGTGTGCTATGATTGGTTAGATGGGCTAGTGTGTGCTGTGATTGGTTAGCTGGACCAGTGTGTGTTGTGATCGGTTAGCTGGGCCAGTGTGTGTTGTGATCGGTTGTGTGGCTATAAAGTATATACAGTTGAAGTCAAAGGTTTACGTACACCTTGCAGAATCTGCAAAATGTTAATTATTTTACCAAAATAAGAGGGATCACACAAAATGCATGTTATTTTTTTTAGTACTGTCCTGAATAAGATATTTCCCATAAAAGATGTTTACATATAGTCCACAAGAGAAAATAAGAGTTGAATTTATAAAAATGACTCCTTTCAAAAGTTTACATCATGATTCTTAATACTGTGTTGTTAGCCGAATGGTCCACAGCTGTGTTTTTTGTTTTGTGATAGTTGTTCATGAGTCCCTTGTTTGTCCTGAACAGTTAAACTGCCTGCTGTTCTTCAGAAAAATCCTTCAGCTTCCACAAATTCTTTGGTTTTCCAGCATTTTTGTGTATTTGAACCCTTGCTCCAGAAGGAAAAACCATGCATTAAGAGCAATTAAATGCAATTAAAATTTTTATATTTAGGCAAAATAAGAAAAACGTACACATCTTCATTATGTTCAAAGGTTTTCACCCCCGGCTCTTAATGCATGTTTTTTCCTTCTGGAGCATCAGAGAGCGTCTGAACCTTCTGTAATAGTTGTGTATGAGTCCCTCAGTTGTCCTCAGTGTGAAAATATGGATCTCAAAAACATACAGTCATTGTTGGAAAATGTTCAAATACACAGAAATGCTGAAAAAATCTAAGAATTTGTGGGAGCTGAAGGATTTTTCTGAACTGTTCAGGACAAACAAGGGACTCATGAACAACTATCACTAAATAAAACACAGCTGTGGATCATTCAGCTAACAACACAGTATTAAGAATCAAGTGTAAACTTTTGAATGGGGTAATTTTTTATAAATTCAACTATTGCAGGCAATACAATGCATTTTGTGTGATAAATCTTATTTTGGTAAAATAATTAACATTTTGCAGATTCTGCAAGGTGTATGTAAACTTTTGACTTCAACTGTATATAGTCCCCATGCACACTAAACAACAATTATACCAGGAACAAACACAACTTACGATTACTACATTGTTAAAAGTGCACTCCCAATGTGAATGCAGGCAGCATAACAAATTATAATGACTTCTAAAATGCCACGTAGTTCAGAAATGACACTGCATGTATTGCAGGTAATATTATAATGCAATGTGACAAGCTCACTAAAAATCAGATATGCAAGACAAAGTGAGAGAATTCTTAATAATGATTTTAAAAGTTTTGATTAAAAAAATTGTTGCTAAAATGACAATCATGGCTTAAACTATGGGTGATGCATAGAGTCAAATAGAACCTATGATATTGGAGCAAATTTTTGTGAGATTGTATAACCTACTGCGTTATTACCTTAACTTTAACAGCCCTAAATTCTACACAAGAAACACAATAATTCTTTACACACAGCATGAGGTGTAATGACACGTTGTTTTGCACCCCTTTGATATAATCTGCCCTGATCATTATCTGCTTTGCCTCATATGCATTTTTTTTTTTAGTTCAGAGTTATCCACCGTTTACATTAAACTAAAGCCAGGCTGCATACAATTTCCCTTCTGTCCCACCAATGTGCCACAGGTGTAAAGTGATGGCATCATATATTGTTTTTATTGTGATTTTTATTGTTTATTTTTATTGTGATGGCATCATGTATTGTAACAGATAAAAGATATGCAAGATGTTTTTGAAAGTTTAAATCTGTTATTGGTTTTGTGTTGCTAAAACCTAAAAACATCAAAATGATGTATAGAGAAAAAAATTTAGTATGTCAGGATTTTCACTCAACATGAAAGGTGTCAATGTTTCAGATTCATATTTCTTTTTTTTCATTAAAATCTGTAAAGAATCAGTGTGAAATGAATTCAAATACAATGAACACTGAAGCACTGACAACAGTTAAAATATGTTGACTAAGTTGACTTTACTGTAGCTATGAAGACAAGCTTGCACCAATCCACTGACTCAAACATTAAGTGAATGCTAATATCATCTGAGATTGATCGCCTCCGACCCGAACACCGCCGTGTGGAAATGTGAGTGCGTCAGCGTTCGGGGTGCCATTCCAGCTAAAACCTGAAAAACAGAAATGAGAATGGCCATCTGGCCACAGTCTGAGCAGAAACATCACGGACAATATCCCTCCACAGAGTCTGAAGATATGTGGATGCGCGCTTGAGGGTGGGGTGTGTAGTGAGAGATATAGAGAGAGAGAGAGAGAGAGAGAGAGAGAGAGAGAGAGAGAGCAGTGGGCTGTTAGTAATCACTAAGAGGTTGTGTGTTTGGGTTGAGAGCAAAGCCAAAGCAAGTCCTGGTCCGGACGTGCTGTGGCTCCAGCTGTGTTGTGATTGTGGGGTCCATGACAGCTCAAGCGGCAGGAGCTGTGTTTTATAGCAGCGTGTTTAATGCGTCTTCATTGCGTACTGAGCATGGACCGTCAGCTGGCATCTCACACCCTTACACTTCTCAGCTGCTCAAATATTAACACGCCAATCATGTGCAGACAGATATTGACACTATTTTAAGATGCATGTTCCCTCTTCTGAAGAACACAAAAAGAGATGCTTTGCTGAATGCATTTCATGCTAACTTTGCAGTAATATTTTCAATTTAATTGCAATGACACTATCCGATGAGAACAAAACATGAACTGGATAGAGCTGAATAACGACACTGTTGTCTTTGGTAGAGCTGAATTAGTTTTATAACTGATGAACTCAATACTGTTCACCATTTAACTGCAATGTTAAATGTGTAAGCATCAGTCTATGTAAGCAGCAGTCTTTGCGCCCCAGCGACAATTCTTCTAGCATCCCTCCACCTCCCCATCTCCTCTATTTCTGTTATTGTCCTTCTAGGTTGGTACACAATGGGTGGTTGAACTCGGAGCTCAAGCCGAGCCTATGTCAAGGACAGCAAGCCAAGCTCGTTTACCTTTAACCATCAGGACTGGATGGGCAGGGGAACTTGTGAAACTATACTTAAAACGTTTATTATGTGGCAGCTGATTTATAAGATCGATGTGGCCCTTGAGGTGGTGTCATGAATTTACTGCAGATTTACAGTAATGTGTGATCATTTGTCCTTTTAGACACAAACCAGTGCTCTTTCAGCAGCACAAGTCAACACCATGTTTCTCTGTCCACTAGTAATGTATGTTTTCTGAAGCGGATATTGCTCTGGGGACAGACAGACTGTAACTGCACTAACCTTGACCCAAAGCCTGACACTCTCTCTGAAATCTCAATCGCAAGCTTTACTCATGTCCCAGATCCAACGTCCCTCTGGTCATATTCTCCCTTTAGATCAGTGTTCGTTTCACTGAGAGGATTTTTATAACAATGATTAGCAGCCATTTAATTGGACTGCTATTCTAAAAGTAAAAAAAAAAAACTTTCATCACCCAATCATTTCATGATTCACTCTCCCAAACCCATTTGACTTTCTTTCATCATTGGAGAATATTGGATGATTCTTCATTCATTGTATTCCATGGAAAGAAGCAAAGTCATTCTGGTTTGGAAACCAACAGAAATCCACTGGTGCACGCTTGCTGAAAAGCAGGTCCTCTCCTCTCCACTATAAAATATTTTTCATCAAAACTATTTGGAATCAAGGACCTTTTGCATGTTAGGTGAATGCAATGACCACTACTCTACAGAAACCTCACATGTGCTCTATTGAAGAAACGTTTCAGACAGATCATTTATCGCAGGAGTACGACGCATTTTAGTGCCACGTTAAAAAAATAAAAAAATCTAAGATTACGAGATTATTTTCTCGAGAATAAATTCGAAATTACGAGAATAAAGTCGAAATGTTTCAAGAATAAAGTCGAAATGTTTCGAGAATAAAGATTAAAGATTAAAGTTATACTATTTTGAGAGTATATTCTAGCCTTTTGCGCATGCAAATGGCCTGGATTGGGAGCACCAGGAAATTCCACTCGCATCTTTCAAATCGAGCAGTTTTTATAGCAAAACACAAACAATATGTTTGACTTTATTCTCGAAACATTTTGACTTTATTCCTCGAATATTTCGACGTTAATCTCGGAAGTTTAGTTTTTAAAATTTTTTAGCGTGGCACTAAAATGCCATCATACGGAGAACCATTGCACATCAGATGTTTTTAGTATGGTCTGTTTCTTGTAGACAGCAATGTGATTAAATGGAACAAAACTGCGACATTCCCATAAGTCTCTTGCTCTTGATGTTTCCTATCTCTTGCTTGTCACTTGTTCTCTTAGCTTAAAACACTAACTGTCTCATTTGTTTCTTCTAAAATTTCAGAAAAATCTCAAAAACATCATACACTGTGCAGCATGAATAGTGGGTAACACTTTTTGTTATCGCCCATTCTTACTATAACCTAGTGGCTTAGTAGCATGCCTATTATAGCATAGTGGCTGTTCCTTGGCACTTGTAAGCCTAGTGCTAATGCTTGATTCGGGCAGGCCCATATTTATAGTTTTATTTATAACGGGGGCGCCATATGGTTTGGCTCGCCAGTGTTTGTACTTTTTTTGTTAGTTTTTCCTGTTTTTTGTTTCTCAAGCAAGATCAGTTTCACCAGGAATGAACTGCTGAACATTTGGCAGTATACATCACACAATCTTCTACCGGATTTCGTCTATTCGAACGTTTTGCTGAACATTGTAGTTGGCGGAGCAGCATGCTGATCAAGCGCTTCAGGACGCGCATACAGGGGAAGCAAGCCAGCACGGCTACTTGAAGTTTCAGGACCGCGTCGGATTTTGAAACGCCCCCCCCCCCCCCCGTTGCCTAGCTCCCTCTGGGGAATCTCCCCGCTCTCGTACCCACAAAACGGACAAACTTCTTCGGCGCTCCTGGCAAATAAGGATTTTTCACACTCACTGCTGCTCTGGTGTTTTTACGGAAACCTGGTGAATGACGCCTAACCACCGTCGCCGAGCTTCCGGCTGGTCAAGCTACTGCACGCAGAAAATCAGCTGGAACTCGCTTGTGTGGGACATGTTTCTACACTAATGAAAGGTGGTGTACAGATGTAACAGCGTTAAAGAAGATGTGCTGTTCCGATCTAGAAGCGCTTTTCATTAACTGTAAGCCGTTCTATTCGCCGCGGGAGTTTCACTCGTTCATTCTCGTGAGTATTTACATCCCTCCGCAAGCACACGTGAGCTCAGCTTTACAGAAACTCTCTGATCGATCGCAGTGACAGAGCAACAACACCCGGACTCTGTTTTAATTATTCTCTGGGACTTTAATAAAGCAAACCTCACACGTGAACTGCCAAAATACAGACAGCATGTTACATGTCCCACCAGAGACAGTAATATACTGGACCATTGTTACTCCACAATAAAGGATGCATATCGCTCGGTCCCCAGAGCAGCTGTAGGACTCTCTGACCACTGCCTGGTTCATCTTATACCGACTTACAGGCATAAACTTAAATCTGCTAAACCTGTAGTAAAGTCTGTAAAGAGATGGACCAACGAAACAGAGCAGGCATTACAAGCCTGTTTCGACTGCACTGATTGGAGTGTTTTTGAAGCTGCTGTCACCGATCTGGATGAGCTCACAGAGATTGTAACTTCATATATCAGTTTCTGTGAGGATAAGTGCATCCCCACCAGGAAATTCTAATCATTCAATAATGATAGCCATGGGTTTCAAGCAAAACTTCATATGTTCAGCAGACCAGAGAGGAACCCCTACAGAAAGGACAGAGCTTTTACAATCAGGCCTGAATTACACTGACAAGGAATTAAGTGGCTAAGAGGAACACACCTAAAAGTTTTAGAACCCCATTTTTTCTTTCTGTCAAACCGACCCTGCATCAGGTTTCAAGGCCCGAACGACAATCACCAACTACCCGACACCTCCGCCCTGGCACTGAGGCAAATCAACAACTTGTTGAAGACCTGAATGAGTTTTACTGTAGGTTTGAAACTCCCAGTCTAACACCCCACACCCGCTCTGAACATCTCTCCACACAACCATCAACACCTCCTGGAACCCCCCTCTCCCCCACTCCTACGTCTCAGATCAGTGAGGATGATGTGCGCCAAGTCTTCAGAAAGAACAAGAGAAGAAAAACACCAGGCCCAGACGGTGTGACACCAACCTTTCTGAAAACCTGCGCTGACCAGCTGGCCCCAATCTTCTCACAGATCTTCAACAGATCACTAGAGCTTTGCGAAGTCCTTGCCTGCTTCAAACGCTCCACCATCATCCCCGTCCCAAAGAAACACAAAATTACTGGACTTAATGACTTCAGACCTGTGGCTCTAACGTCTGTGGACATGAAATCATTTGAAAGATTGGTTTTGGCTTGTCTGAAGGACATCACTGGACCCTTACTTGAGCCCCTGTAGTTTGCTTACAATGCAAACAGGTCTGTGGATGATGCAGTAAACATTGGACTGCATTATATTCTACAACATCTCGATAGACCTGGGAATTATGCAAAGATCTTATTTGTGGACTTCAGTTCGGCCTTCAAAACCATCATCCCAACACTCCTCCAGACCAAACAAACCCAGCTCTCTGTCCCTAGCTCTATCTGCCAATGGATCACCAGCTTTCTGACAGATAACAGCTAGTGAAAATTGGTAAATTCACATCCAACAACCACACCACCAGCACCCTCAGGGTTGCGTCCTCTCCCCACTGCTCTTCTCCCTCTACCCAAATTCTGCAACATCGAAAACCCCCGCTGTCAAGCTTATGAAGTGTGGGCAGATGAACTACCGTCACGGTCTCACCAGGACAAGAGATTATCCTGCTTCCAGACAGGAGGTTAAAGAGCTGGTTGTTTGGTGCAGTCTTAACAACCTGGAGCTGAACACGCTCAAAACTGGAGATGATAGTGGACTTCAGGAGAATCCCCCCTGCACTTCCCCCACTCACCATCATGAACTGCACTGTGGCTGCAGTAGTCATTCAGATTCCTGGGCACCACCATCTCCCAGGACCTGAAGTGGAACACTCACAATATTGTAAAAAAGGCTCAACAAAGGTTGTACTCAACAAAGGTTGAAATTCAACCTGCCACAGGAGCTGCATTAACAGTTCTACTCAGCCGTCATCGAGTCGGTTCTGTGCACTTCAATAACTGTCTGGTTTGGTTCAGCTACAAAATCAGACATCAGAAGACTACAGAGAAAGGTTCGGACTGCTGAAAGGATTATTTGTGCTCCCCTGTCCACCCTTCAAGAACTGAATATATCCAGAGTGAGGGAAAGGGTTCAGAAAATCACTCTGGATCCCTCACAGCCAAGCCATCTCCTTTTGAACTTTTGCCATCTGGTCGGCATTACAGAGCACCGAATACCAGGACAGCCAGGCACAAGATCAGTTTCTTTCCCCAGGCAATCTACCGCATGAACAGTTAATGTTCTCCCATTGTGCAAATAAAGTATGTGCAATAACCTTATACTTATTTTATTCTATTCCTATTCCATCTACAGCACACCTGTACATACAATTTATTCTTTTTTTGTGGTTTATTTATATTTATGTATGTGTATTTTATTCACATCTTATTTACACATTTACTGTGTGTTGTTGTCTCTGTGTACTGAAAACTTCTGTCTCCAAAACAAATTCCTTGTATGTGCAAACATAATTGGCAATAAAGCTCTTTCTGATTTAGTTTGGGGACCAATTCTAATTGTGAGAATTGGTCCCCAAACTAAAGGGGTGACCAAAATACCATACCTATTCTTAATTCCATATAATCTTGATTATAATAAATTGTTTTTTTTTTCCGTTATTAAGTTTTTAAGCATCACCTTTGTTCTTCACAAAAGCTTCAGGTTTATTGGTTCCGTAAAAAAACTTATTTAGGGACATCAGATTCCAATTTTCCACACTTGTATATTCTTAGGTCTCAGGACTTTGAGATGACTCTTCTCACCCTGCCTCTCTTCGTTTTTTGTGTATTTTAGTGGTGCGTTACCATCAAAACAAACTAATCCCGCGTCCCCTTCATTGGCTCTTATGTTCACTTTTACACCCAGCCACAAAAAACCTGCGTTGCTTACGAGACATTGTTGTCACTACAGCTGCTCGAGCGCGGAGAAAATGACGGACAGCATACAACTGGCTGAGGCACAAATATGCCTGTGGGTGGGGCCAGACAATCAAAAAAAAAGAGAAGTGAATGGATTTTTATTAGGGATATCAATCGATTAAAATGTTTTATCTAATTAATCACACCCTTTTCTGTGATTTATCGCAAAATGTTGATTTTGTCATCATTTGCTATATCCAGCAAAGTAAACCAAAAATATTGAAGGGTGATTCTCAAAAATCTATAGTTTCTGCAAGCTTTTTTCAAGATAAATTTAGATGTCTTTCCAAAAAAGGACTCCAAAAGGAAACTCCAAAAGGACACAAAGAACCAAATGATATAAGGAGACATATAAGCACATAAGAAAAAAAAATCTGAATTGTATAGTATGTGAACAGTGCAACAGCAAAGAACTTTTTTACATTTTAGAGAAGTCAAGATGCGAACAGGACCACATGGAGATGCCAAAAAAACTAAACCAACCGCCTGCTGACTACATATATCTACTACAGTACACCGATCCATTCAGAATAACTAAACACAGAAACATAAACATGACAAATCAAAACATATTCGTGAATGTGTGTGGAAACAACATCAATGTACGTAAATGTCTGTGCCTGTGCATAAATACAAATGTGCGATCAGTGTGTCAAGAACACTCATACACGCATTCTTTACGTAACTCACGCGTGCATTACTATTACTCCTCCTGTCCGCCCCGCAATCGCTTTAACCGTGATTGCAGTTCTTCATCCATCACAACTTACTATGCGACTGTTCTCCAGCCGAGAACTGTAGTTTGGTCGGTCTCATCTGGCCATAATGCGTTGGTAGTGTTTTGACAACCGTTCCTCGTAACTTCACACAAGTGTGTGACGTGAGGTTTTGCGCTCTTCAGAGACATCAGCGAATATTACATAGCTCGTGTTTTAAAAGCGAAACACCCTGAATTGAATCATTCACTGAAACGCAAGCTAGTCTCTGTTCTCCTCTGCATCTCTGATTAATCATCCTGGTGTCCTTTATATTACGCTGTTTTGGACGGATTGTTGAACGCATTCTCTTACTGTAGCATTGGACTGAAAACTTTGCCCGGAGTGTTAGCGCTTAAAGATCTATCGCAAGAAGAGAAGCAAAATTGGGTTAAAGGGTTAGAATAGAAATTGTGCTTCAGTAATTTTGCGTTAAATTATTTTATTGCGTTAAGGATTGTAAAATGAATCGCATGTGTTAACGTGTTAACGATGACAGCCCTCATTTTTATCATTGTAGGGTGGTTGTGCACACCCTACTAAGGCACATTTAAATGCAAACACCATTTAAAAGTGAATTTTGCATCCGATGTCCCCTTTAAGTAATTTGTAACAGTATATCTAGTTGTGGCAGCGACGCTTAGAAGTCACTCCACTTGTTTACTACTATATACACCATGTATGACCTTGAAAATAAATCTTCTTGGCCATCTATGGTTCCGTGAAAAAAAACATTTTTTAACATCCATGGAAACTTTTCTTTGCACAAAAGGTCCTATATATTGTAATAAATGCCTGTGCACACAGCGTGTTTGACAGGATCTGCTGTGGTGTCCACTTGTCCTCAGCAGTCTGAGATATATGCTGCTATTCTTCCAGTGACAGTGGCTCTGCCAGCAGAAGAGCTCAGAAGAGTCTCCTCAAACACAGAACACACTGCTTCATTAGGCACAGACAGGCTGAGTGTCACGCTAGGGATCAGACATATTCATCAAACAAACACAATATATACAGTGTTAGAAGTAATGGTGGATCAGACCTGCACAGCAGTCAGGAGCAATTCTGCATCTTTCCTAGTCCTCTTGCAGTCCAGCAGGATTGTGGGACGTCTTGTGCGAGTATCTCTTAAGATCAAAGCCCTTCAGTTGTGGACAGATGAAGTCATTCTGTTGTTGATTTACTCACGTGCTTTACGGACATGGTTCTCAATGAACTTTTGTTGAGCTTCAGTTGTAGGACAGAGGGTTTTACATCACATTCTCAAACTAAGATCTAATCTAATTGGCTGGTTTTAATAATTCCACACAGGTGGGTTCAATCAGTCCATCCTGTTGACATGATATGAAACATGTCTTTGTTGGCCAACTGTTTGTCTCTTGTCATGACTTTGTTGAAGATCAACGTTCATGACCAGTTTATGCAGCAATACTGATAAATCAGATGGTTCACATTCTTTTGATTCAAAAACCCACAGGTTTACACTGAAGATGGGACCTGAGCCAAAGACCGTAGAGAACATTACAGAGATTTGAGAGTGCAGTAAATAACCACCAACAAACACGCAGCTTTTGTCTTCTCCAGATGTTAACTGATGGACTGGAGTGCTGTGGATTATTGTGATGTTGTGATGTTTTTATCAGCTGTTTGGACTCTCATTCTGATGGCACCCATTCACTGCAGAGCATCCATTGCTGAGACACTGATGCAGTGCTGCATTTCTCCAAATCTGATGAAGAATCACACTCATCTACATCTGGGATGAGCTGAGGGTGAGAACATTTTCAGCTCATTTCCGTTTTGGTGTGAACTATTCCTTTAAGAACTTTCGTACATGAAATGCTTATTCTTTACAGCCCTTCTCATCTTTAGTCTAGTCTTTAAGTTGACACTCATCCTTGCTTATAATAGCAAAGACATAAAAAGCAATGTGTTATCTTCAGAGATGTCTTGACTGTCTGATGGACAGCATTCGTGGGAGGCTGTTGATTTAATGACAACTTGATGATGTATTCAGACATTTGTTCTGTTCTGAAAAGCTTGAATGTCGTTTCCTTCATAAACTACAATAGGAAAAATATGACTATATCAGACAAACACCTTTCCAAAGGTTTGTAATATTTAAACATTTGTTTATGCTTATATATAGACCTGATGTGGCACAGGGAATGCATCTGCTATATTTGGATGATTATCACTCTTTCTGTAGTATTTTAATCATCCAGATTCATACATCTCTGAAATACGGCATTACCACAAAAGAAAAAAAACATACAGAAAAGGTTAATCAGATGTCGTATCCCTGAAGCGATCAATTTTGTAATAATGACCAACTGATTGTACATTATCCAAGATAAACTGAACACAAACAGCAAACAGCTTTCCCAGATAAGCACGCACTTATACAGTGCTACTATGGATAATCGTCATTATTCAGAAATCTTTTAATGCTGAATGATATGATTGACCCACTAAATATGATGCATTCCACAGAAAAATAACATTATTAGTAGTATTATTATATTATGTTATTATACATTATATTAAAAAATACCTCAGTCAACATTGCATCAGTAATAATACAAACAGAAAACATTACAAGAGCTCAAATCTAAAGACATGCAATTATTATTATTATTATAGAAAATTAAAACAGCTTGTAGTGACTGAGGTTAGCAGATGTGGGCTCTTTCAAAGTCTACTGGACACCTTTGGCACACAATTAGTATAATAAGATCTATTTCTAATCTTGTATTCTGTATACAGTAGATAGTCTGTAATTTAAGATGCACTGCACTAGTGCGCTGTGATGCTACAACACAAAATAACTGAGGCTAGAAATCAGTGTTTCAGTGTGAATCTGTTCTCTTTTGCACAGTTTACCCTAAATGCATGACTAGCGCTGCCTCCAGCATTTATATTTGTGTAATCTCTATTTGTGCACCTCTAGAGCAAACGGCAGAGGAAAACTGTAGCAGAAGAGATTTTGGCAAGCCTTCATCTCAATTGATTTTTGATATGGGCCAAAGTTCTGGACTTCAATCACTATGTGTTCTGGACACGTTTCATGTCTATTTTTAAGGGAATGTCTACTGCTGGATTTGTGCCATTTCATACTTACTGCAGTCAAGACTGAGAAACTGTCTTATAGCATCAGAAGACTTGGAATATAGAGCACAAGCGATATAAACTTATTTTATGATGCTCTTTTATAGGTTTTGAACTTTGACAGCCCCAGTCCTCATTCACTTTTTTTATGTGTGGAAAAAGCAGCATGGACATTTTGCTAAACTATACCAGATAGTTGTGATTGGAATAAGATGAGGGTGAGTAAAGGACAGAATTTAGCTGTTCGTTTAAGCAGTCGCAGAGGACAGCAACACCTCGCCTGCATCACATGGAGAAAGTGCATCTGTCTTGCACTACTGCAAAAGATTCAGAGAAAACTTACACATCTAATCTACAGAGAATCACACACACTCTCTTCTCTAATAAAACACACTGAACATCAGCTACAGCAAAATTAAACTAAATACATTAACAGCATGTGATGAGAGATAAAAATGAGGCAATATTTGACTGTATTAGATGAGTCTGAGAAAGCACTCACAGATGGAGCAGGTTTGTTGAACAATAATGAAGCATCTGTGAATCTAAACATGTACTTATAATTACACTTTTCATTATGAGCCCTTTAAGCCGCAGATTTGGATGGTTTTTCTCTCACCCTGGTAATTACATTGCCCGTTTTCTTTTTTAAACTGCTCCTGGGGCTTTTTGACAGCTGAGATAATTTTGCATTGAATCTAAATCAAAGCGTCTTCTTAAAAGCACACAGCAGGCTTAATTAAAGCATAGAGAGCAGCTGAATAATGTACGCTTTCAGGAGGTGTAATATTGCAACAATGAATATTAATTATGCATAAACCTTCGTTTTCAATAAGTCAGAGACACATTGATAGCTTTCAATGACATAACAGAGCATGATAATTCTCATTTTATGGTTCAGTTTTTTCCTACAAGCCACAGAACAAATTTAGAAGTTAAGAAATGTATATACATGATGTCTATGGATTCACACAAAGCTCAACTAAGGTGTGTGGGTGTGTGTGGTGTGTGTGTGTGTTTGGGGTGTGTTTATATATTTTTTTCTTTTCTTTTGTGCCATATTGTATTCTGAAGTGTCTTGGAGTACCATGTAAACCTATAAATATTGATCATGATTGTGGTAATCATAATAGGCTATAGGGGGAGCCGGGGCGTGACATGCTTTAGTAAGTTTAATTAAGTGAATGCTGTTATTCAAATCTATACTGATAATAAAACATATGCTATCTTCATTCGTGTAACTGTTAGTTCAATTAAATGGTTTCAGATTATCCTGCAGAATGCCTGAATAGTCTGGAAAGTGTCTTTAATATGCTGAACTGTAAGACTAGATTCGATGCCAGATATATGGTAGAACGTGAGCCTGTCCTAATCAGTACCAGCAAAACAACAAGTGACATTTTTTCATTTTTTTTTCATTATTTAATTCCAATGTCAAATCAGTGCCATGTTGACAACTTACAGTTCTATATTGACCCTGGACAACAAAACCAGTCTTAAGTGTCATTTTTTCAAAATTGAGATTTATATATCATCCGAAAGCTGAATATAAAAGCTTTCCATTGATGTATGGTTTGTTCGGATAGGACAATATTTGACCAAGATAAAACTACTTGAAAATCTAGAATCTGAGGGAGCAAAAAAAATCAAAATACTGAGAAAATAATCTTTAAAGTTGTCCAACGTAAGTTCTTAGCAATGCTTATTACTAATCAAAAATTAAGTTTTTTTTATATATTTACGGTAGGAAATTTTTTAAATATCTTCATGGAACATGATCTTCCCTTAATATCCTAATGATTTTTGGCACAAAAAAAAAATCTATAAGGGTGAACCCATACCATGTATTGTTTTCTTTGCTACAATAGCCCCCCCGACTTAACACTGCTTTTGTGCTGCAGGGACACATATGTGTAGTTTTGTTGATGGAAATGTTTATAATAAGTTGCATGTTTATAATATTTATAAGAAGAAGAAGAAATAAGCTTATAATAATAAGCTTTCGTTTAATTAGACACGTAGACACGGTGCAAAATCTGAAAGATTTACAATTTCATCTTTATAGCCTTACATATATTTGAGATTTTTCAAAATCCTAAAACTTTGTTTATTGCCAGGTTTAAATGAAAAATAAAACAGTGCGGCCGTAGATTTTTAGACCCGCCGTATACAGTATAGCTAGCCTATTTATTCTGTTGTCATTTGTCATATATATACTAATGTTAATAATCGGGCTACACAGACAGCCTGCAGCACACAGTGCTCGAGTCGTTGAATAGCAGCTAATGAAGCGTGTTCTCGGTCACCATGGCTCCAGCCTCAGCAGCTGATGAGAGGAGCCCTCTGCTGTTCTCAGGCTTCACATCACACGCACAGCTCGATGAGGATGATGATGATGATGATGGAGCTGTCAGAGGGATCTGCCCAGGTGTGTGCGCGAGATTCATAGATACATACACACCTGATGAAACCACTAAACCCCGAGCAGAAGCGGCTCTTTCCCACTGAACATGGATGCTGGATTCACCTTACAGAAGTGCACGGACGCTTGAGATGCAGGTCAGTCAAAGTTTTTCTTGTTTGCTATTTTATATTAGTTATAGATTGCATTGAAAGAAAGAGGGGTGAAAAACAAGCGTCGAAGCAAAAAAACTTCATTAGAAATGAGCGAGAGTCTCGATTTATAATCTGACTTTTCACAGTGATTCTTGACAGTAAACGGGATTTTTAACCCTTCTCAAACATGGAATGTAATCACGCGACGGGAGAGATTCTAAAAGGGCATCAGCAGCTCGTGCTGGGTTCCTCTCTCCTTTGAGTGAAGCTGCACGCAGCAGTGGGTTCGCGCTCAAGTTACAGTAAGTTTCTCGGTTTTGCTGTTGTCATGACGAGCCTGATTCTGAGACACGCAAGCTTAAAGATGCTTAAACTGATGCAGGAAAAAAGAAAGACCAATCGCAATTCAGTAGGCAAATATTAGCCTACACGACGCCTTCCCATCGGGCAAAATCTTAGTCGAGGGCAAACTGACCAGCATCCTCACCTCACAGCTGTCTCAAATGCTCAACAGATTCTACCTGAATTATGGGTTTGATATGACAAACTTGTGACTTTCTCATAAATATTACAGCTCAGTTGCAATGCCTGCTGAAGTATTAATGCTGTTTAGGCAACAGCCAAAGGCTAATAACCAACAATTGCCCGTTTTGACTGTTCTTAAATGCTAGATAGGTTGCTTTTTCATTCTCATTCTTCGAAGAGATGTTGATCACACCACCGTTTGTGGTTTTGTATTGGTTTCAGAAGTTTTACAGCAATGTATCATTTAAACATTTGCATAGAATTAAACAAGCTTGTACAAAATACTAAGGATGTAAACACCATAATGCGGTTCAATGCACTTTTCTTAGACCTTTTGGGGAAAAGGTATGATATTGTTGCGATCCTGTGGCGTTATCAGACAGTCAGTGCTGTCATGACGTTATGTTCCTGCAGATATTCATCAGTCACATGATGTTTACAGCGCAGGTAATTAGCTCAAAATCGTTGAAGATGCACATCTGAAATTGTGTGCTTGTGGGATTCCTGCACCTTCTCCACACAGTCACAGTGAGACCATACAGAGATAGTAGGACTGAATCTGTTCTTCCTGAACTGCAGAAACAAGTGTATGAAGGTTTGTGCTGCTCTAAAGATCCTTCTGAAGAAAGCCCAGTTGGACCGCTGATCTTTTCAGTCTGATCTGAACAGTTTAAGCGGCACATTTCAGCTCTGATTGATTTATGAATCTGTTGCAATGTGATGCAGCTTTATGAAGAGGCTGTTAGTGAAGGATGGAGATGTTTAAATATTGAGCTCAGACATGTGAGCACAGTGATCAGACAGATGATCTATAAAACATTTGAATTAATTGACCTATCAGTAAGCCCCTCCCCTCGAACACAGATGAGCCAATGGCCAGGCAAGGACTTAGGGGGCCGGGGGCCCCTGGGCTTGAGGTTATGTTTGGAACCTATAAATTCCCTCAACTAGAACATCATTATGAAATAAAAATGTAAATATGCTATTATGTCTAGCCTTGTAAAAGTTTAGATGTAATATCAAGTAGTCATTATAATACAATAAACAGGATGTGTTCTCTCAGTTGTGAGATCAAAACCCTGAACAAAAAAAGCCAGAGATGCATTAGTATTATAAAAATGTATTCTCAGATCTGTGTCCTCTTATGTCAGATTCTTAAATTTAATAAGTAGGCTAAATAAAGTTATTAAAAAGACCTGTTGGCTATTATCAATCAAATGAAATCAAATCAACAAAGTCCATGAGGATTTGCATATAAATTAGTTAGTTACATATCACATTTTAATGTAGAAATATTAAGATAATGATTGCAAAAATGAAATAATTAGCTATGTTTTTAAATATGAAACTACAATCAAACTTGGACATCTTTAGGTTTCATCGAGAAACACTGGAAGATCCGAAGCTCTCATAGGGTTTGTGGTGTTTATGCTACAAAAATAATAAAACAATGTTCCTGGGGTATTTGTAACGCTGATTCCAGGTATCCTGAGAGAATAGGCAATAGAATTTGGAATTTATTTTATTATTCAATGTTCATTTTCTGGTTGTCATACTCTCATTAAGTTACAATTTTCATATGCTCAAGCAGAACGTTAATGTCATCTCGTGCTTCAGCAAGGTATCTCTGGCTAAAACTAGCTTACCATGAAGTTAGTCAAGTCAAGTCATCTTTATTTATAAAGCGCTTTTAACAATACATAATGCAGATTGTGTCAAAGCAACTGTACAGCATTACTTAGGAAAATAGTGTCAATAATGCAAAATGAAAATAGTAAACACTCAATTTTCAGTTAAAGGCAGTTCATCATTGAATTCAGTGATGTCATCATCCAGCTCAGTTCAGTTTAAATAGTATCTTTGCAATCATTTGCAATCAAGTCCACGATATCGCTGGAAATTAAGTGTCCCAACTAGCAAGCCAGAGGAACCAAAACTCCATCAGTGACAGAATGGGAGAAAAAAGAAAAAACTGGGGGAAACCAGTCCAGTTCTCCTTCGGCAAGAAGAACCGCGGGTTGATCCCATGCTGCAGAAAGAGTCACATTGTGCAGGACTCAACTGGTTCCTGTGGTCTTGTTAGTGACGTGACGTGACATGACGTGACATGTGGCCAAGTATGGTTACCCATACTCGGAATTAGTGCTCTGCATTTAACCCATCCTTAGTGCACACACACAGCAGTGAACACACACACACCGTGAACACACACTCGGAGCAGTGAGCAGCCATTTTTTGCTGCGGCACCCGGGGAGCAGTTGGGGTTCGGTGCCTTGCTCAAGGGCACCTCAGGCATTGTATTGAAGGTGGGAGAGAGTGCTGTAAATTCACTCCCCCCACCCACAATCCCTGCTGGTACAAGACTTGAACCTGCAACCTTTGGGTTACAAGTCTGACTCTAGCCATTAGGCCAAAATTCCCAGCTAAGTGAGTCCATGCTAACGTACAAACCTAAATAGCAGACTGTTCTCACATCATGTACAGTGTAGGTCAAAAAAACATAAACAAAGGTATATAGTTCGTGCCCTCTCCACATTAAACTGGTTAAATGTGAATTAATTGAATCGTACCCTGCGGTACTTGAACAGTGTTGATCCTGGATATTGTCAGCTGCGATTGTGACTCCCGATTGCATTGTGATCTGTAAACCCTCGCTTCCAAATTAATCTTGTTACCCACTTTATTTATTTTAAATATCAATTATATTATTTATCAAAAACATCTTGGGACAAGATTTTCACACTGACTGCTGTCATTGTAAGACAGTTTGCAAAGTGTAAGCAACTTAGTCCGAGTGAGTAAGGGGTGGGGCTTACCAGTAGGTCAATTGATTTGGATTGAATTACTGTAATTATAGACATTTCTTGAGATGAAGAGGTAGGTGTACACCTAGCATCATGGGCTGCCATGAAAATGTGCTCGCCCTCAGACCATCAAAGATGTAGATGAGTTTGTTTCTTCATCAGATTTGGAGAAGTGTAGCATTCCATCACTTTAACTTCAAAACATTGCTTCCAGAGTCCATAATCTATAATAATCTTCCTCCAGTGAAAAAGTCCATCTCATTTTGTCTCTCACATCAAAATCCAGCCACATATTTGTTTAGAGGTTGGCTTGTAAACGGTGCTTGACATGTCCATATCACTTCATGTCTTTATCAAATGTCAAATGTTGACAGAAGTTCAAAGAGCCCAACAGCAGTTCTGATTCCATAAACCGTCTGCTCAGTGTTTGTGAATAAGAAACGTCTGGACCAATGAGATTTCACTGTGTGTGAGGCACAATGCTGCAGAAATAATAATGAAGCAATCGACAAAATACCCTGTTGCTTGTCGTGTCTTTTCAGGTTACAGTGTTGTACTGCTGATTCTCACACGGTTTAATTTACACACAATCAAATACTAAATTCTCTGCTCACTTCAATGCAAATCTCGTTCAGGTTTGTTTATCAGTGAAATTTGTGAAGTTTCTCCGCCCACATGCTGTTTTCCTGCCCTACGGTCAGTCTGTGTCCAGATCCTGAGCTGTAGTTCTGCCTGATTGCAGAGCATCTTTTCAATCAAGAAAATCAATACAGTCATACTTTGACCTCTTACACTCTCACAGTGAAAGAAACACAGGCATCACAATAACAGACCTTTACACCTTGAATGGGGCCACAGGGAGCACAGCGAAAGCTAGAGCCATACATTAATGGATGATCTGCTCAAAATTCATCCAGTGTGGCTTTAATATTTTCACATATTGCAAAGATAATGGAAGAAACCTGCAAGTGCATGAAGCAAATCTAACATCTGAAGGGTTTGTTACACAGCTTGATGGAGCGCTGAATAACTGGAGTGAGTTTCTCAAAAGCATCGTTAACCAACTGTGGTTTCAAGTTCTGTCATTACTGTCATTCTGTCATGTTACTATGAAACAGTTGTGACTAGTTGGTTGGTTTCTCAAAAGTCAAGTCACCATTATTTATATAGCGCTTTTTATAATGCAGATTGTGTCAAAGCAGCTTTACAGTATTAAACAAGGAAATAGTGTGTCATTCTCCTCTGGCCCGACAAGACCGGCAGTTTAATTCTAGGCTGCAACAAAGTTAGTTTGTTTAGATGACTCGTCTGGTTCCTGTGGTCTTGTCCCGGTGATTGTCTGCGACAAGGTCCTCACTGGGGATCTGTCTCTGGGGCTCATCTAGTTGTCCTGGTCTGCGCTGACATTCAGGGCTGTAGAGGTCGTCTCTAGGTGCTGATCCACCATCTGGTCTGGACACGGACTGGATCTGGTGGCTACGGTGACCTCGGAATAAGAAAGAAACAGACTAATATTAGCGTAGATGCCATTTTTCTAATGATGTAACAAGTACACTGTGTGTTATGGGAAGTGTTCCCGGTTCTGGTTGACCTAATTAATGCAGCCTAACAATCCTTTAATGGATTTGAATATTAGAAATGTGTTAGTGTGTTATGTGTAAGCCAGTTTAAAGAGATGGGTCTTTAATCTAAATTTAAACTGACAAGAGTCTGTCTGCCTCCCGAACAACGCTAGGAAGATTGTTCCAGAGTTTGGGCGCTAAATAGGAAAAGGATCTGCCGCCCGCAGTTGATTTTGATATTCTAGGTATTATCAAATGGCCAGAGTTTTGAGAACGCAGTGGACGTGAAGGACTATAATGTGATATGAGCTCGCTAAACCATTCAGGGCTTTATAGGTAATTAGCAGGATTTTTAAATTTATACAATGTTTAATATGGAGCCAGTGCAGTGTTGACAGAACCGGGCTAATATGGTCATACTTCCTGTATGAACTGTAGCTGCTGCATTTTGAACCAGATGGAGTTTGTTTATTAAGCGCACAGTGCAACCACCCAATAAAACATTACAATAATCTAGCTTTGAGGTCATGAACGCATGAATTAACGTTTCTGCATTTGACATTGAGAGCATAGATCAAGGTGAGATATACAGTGGGGCAAAAAAGTATTTAGTCAGCCACAAATTGTGCAAGTTCTCCCACTTAAAAAGATGAGAGAGGCCTGTAATTTTCATCATAGGTATACCTCAACTATGAGAGACAAAATGAGAAAAAAAAATCCAGAAAATCACATTGAAGGATTTTTAAAGAATTTATTTGCAAATATGGTGGACGGTAAAATAAGTATTGGTCACCTACAAACAAGCAAGATTACTGGCTCTCACAGACCTGTAACTTCTAAAGGCTAAAGGCTCCTCTGTCCTCCACTGGTTACATGTATTAATGGCATCTGTTTGAACTCGTTATCCGTATAAAAGACACCTGTCCACAACCTCAAAACAGTCACACTCCAAACTCCACCATGGCCAAGACCAAAGAGCTGTCAAAAGGACAACAAAACAAAATTGTAGACCTGCACCAGGCTGGGAAGACTGAATCTGAAATAGGTAAGCAGCTTGGTGTGAAGAAATCAACTGTGGGAGCAATTATTAGAAAATGGAAGACATAAAAGACCACTAATAATCTCCCTCGATCTCGGGCTCCACGCAAGATCTCACCCCGTGGGGTCAAAATGATCACAAGAACTGTGAGCAAAAATCCCAGAAACACACGGGGGGACCTAGTGAACGACCTGCAGAGAGCTGGGACCAAAGTAAAAAAGGCTACCATCAGTAACACACTGCAACGCCAGGGACTCAAATCCTGCAGTGCCAGACGTGTCCCCTGCTTAAGCCAGTACATGTCCAGGCCCGTATGAAGTTTGCTAGAGAGCATTTGGATAATCCAGAAGAGGATTGGGAGAATGTCAAATGGTCAGATGAAACCAAAATATAACTTTTGGTAAAAACTCAACTTGTCGTGTTGGAGGAGAAAGAATGCTGAGTTGCATCAAAGAACACCATACCTACTGTGAAGCGTAGGGGTGGAAACATCATGCTTTGGGGCAGTTTTTCTGCAAAGGGACCAGGACGACTGATCCGTGTAAACGAAAGAATGAATGGGGCCATGTATCGTGAGATTTTGAGTGAAAACCTCCTTCCATCAGCAAGGGCATTGAAGATGAAACGTGGCTGGGTCTTCAGCATGACAATGATCCCAAACACACCGCCCGGGCAACGAAGGAGTGGCTACGTAAGAAGCATTTCAAGGTCCTGGAGTGCCTAGCCAGTCTCCAGATCTCAACCCCACAGAAAATCTTTGGAGGGAGTTGAAAAACCATGTTGCCCAGCGACAGCCCCAAAACATTACTGCTCTAGAGGAGATCTGCATGGAGGAATGGGCCAAAATACCAGCAACAGTGTGTGAAAACCTTGTGAAGACTTACAGAAAACGTTTGACCTCGGTCATTGCCAACAAAGGGTATATAACAAAGTATTGAGATGAAATTTTGTTATTGACCAAATAATTATTTTCCACCATAATTTGCAAAATAAATTCTTTAAAAATCCTACAATGATTTTCTGGATTTTTTTTCTCATTTTGTCTTTCATATTTGAGGTATACCTATGATGAAAATTACAGGCCTCTCATCTTTTTAAGTGGGAGAACTTGCACAATTGGTGGCTGACTAAATACTTTTTTCCCCCACTGTATTTTTGAGATGGAAAAATTTGGTTTTACAAATGCAAGAAACGTGGCTTTCAAAGGAAAGATTCCATACAAAGTGAGTCATACAGGTTGGGAACGACATGAGGGTGAGTAAATGATGAAAGGAATTTTCATTTTTGGGTGAACTATCCCTTTAAGTGAGGGAGACATGCAAAATGGGCCGAGCAAGGGGCCCAATGACTGGAATGAGTATCAATGCGCTAATTAACATCTCTGTTTTTTTCAGAATTTAACAGTAAGAAATTACTAGTCATCCAGTTTTTTATATCAACTATTAATTCCGTTAGTTTTGCAAATTGGTATATTTTGTCAGGCCACAAAGAAATATAGAGCTGAGTATCATCAGCATAACAGTGAAAGCTAACACAGTGTTTGCTGATGATATCTCCCAAGGGTAACATATAAAGCGTGAAAAGTAACGGCCCTAGTACTGAGCCTTGAGGTACTCCATACTGCACTTGTGATCGATATGACACCTCTTCATTCACTGCTACGAACTGATGACGGTCAGATAAGTACAATTTGCACCATGCTAATGCAATTCCCCTAATGCCAACATAATTTTCTAGTCTATTCACAAGAATGTTGTGGTCGATAGTGTCGAACGCAGCGCTAAGATCCAGTAGCACTAATAGAGAGATACAACCACGATCAGATGATAAGAGCAGGTCATTTGTAACTCTAATGAGAGCAGTCTCAGTACTATGATACGATCTAAATCCTGACTGGAAATCTTCACAGATTCCATTTTTCTCTAAGAAGGAACATATTTGTGATGATACTACCTTTTCTAGTATCTTGGACAGAAAAGGGAGATTTGAGATCAGTCTGTAATTAATTCATTTTTTGGGGTCAACTTGTGGTTTTTTAATGAGAGGCTTAATAACGGCCAATTTGAAGGTTTTGGGGACATATCTTAATTACAATGACGAATTAATAATAGTTAGAAGAGGATCTATGACTTCTGGAAGCACCTCTTTTAGGAGCTTAGATGGAATAGGGTCTAACATGTTGTTGGTTTAGATGATTTAACAAGTTTATACAATTCTTCCTCTCCTATAGTAGAGAATGAGTGGAATTGTTCCTCAGGGGATCTATAGCACACTATCTGATGCGATACTGTGGCTGACGGCTGCATGGTTACAGTTTTATCTCTTATAGTATCAATCTTGGAAGTAAAGTAGTTCATAAAATCATTACTACTGTGCTGTTGGGAAATGTCTGCATCTGTTGATGCTTTATTTTTTGTTCATTTAGCCACTGTATTGAATAAATACTTGGGGTTGTGCTTGCAGTAGTAGTTAATCAGCGAGTTGTGTGTGGTAAACACACCCCTGAATAGAAGCATTTTTGTTGGTGCATGATGTTTTCTTACTCACAGATGTGGTCAAAAATATTGGCACCCTTGCATTTTTTTGGGGTTTTCAAAATAATCCACAGTCTGCATTAAAGTATTTAGTCTCTGTGATTCTTCTTCTTGTTTGTTTGTTTTTGAGTGATACACGATTTTTTTAAAATCTCTTCTGCTCACCAAGGCTGCTTTTATTTGATCAAAAATACAGTTTAAAAACAGTAATATTGTAAAATATTATTACTATTTAAAATAGCTGTTTTCTATAAGAATGTGTTAAACTGTAATGTATTTCTGTGATGCGCAGCTGTATTTTCAGCATCATTACTCCAGTCTTCAGAGTCACATGATCTTCAGAAATCAGTATAATATGCTGATTTGCTGCTGCTCAAGAAACATTTCTGATTATCATCAATGTTGAAAACAGTTGTGCTGCACAATATTTTGTGGAAACTGTGATACCCTAAACTTTTGAATGGTTGTGTAAGTAAAGATTTTTTTAATGAGAATTAATTAAAATTAATACTTTATTCAGCAAGGATGCATTAATAATCAAAGGTTTATGGCAGTAAAGACATTTATAATGTTACAAAAGATTTCTATTTCAAACAAATGCTGTTCTATTGAAAGTTATATTAACAAAAATTGGAATATCGAATCTATAAATGTACATATTTGTAAATGTAATGTAAATGTGTCTGTAAATGTAAATCAGAAAATGAACAGAAATGGCACTGACAAAACCATTGTCATATGATGAAATACCAAAACTGTAATATTTGGTAGCACAGCCCAAACTGCAATCAAGCACTTCCTATAAGCATCAAGAAAAAGCAAAGCAGCCCCAAAACATCACTTTTCTTTTCTCTGAAAGCTTTGTTGTGTTTTCTGTAAACAAAGAGATAGTGTGCTTTACTAGAAAGCTATAATTTGCTCTCATCTGTCCTCAGAACATTATCCCAGAAGGATTTTGGCACGTTCAGGTGTTTTGGAAAATTGCAGTCAGGCTTTCCAGTGCGTCAGTCCTCCCTGTCATTGAGCAGGTGAAGGACGCTGTGAGTTGAACCTGTGGCAGCTTGTGTTTGAAGGTCAGCTGAATCTGTGTGGCAGGTTCTTTCTCCACCATTCAGATCATCCTTTTCTTTCCCTCAGGTTTCTCTTGTGGCCTTGCCAGCGAGGTCAGCTAAGTGCTGTGGGCCTCAAACATCCTGATAACGTTCTGTACGGTGGAAACAGGAACATCGGTGTCTCTGGAGATTGTAGCCTTGAGATTGTCCAAGCTTGACTATGAACTTGTGATCAGATGATGCTCTGCTCTTCTTTCTTCTGTCCATGCTCTCATTGCAGTGCATTCCTAACAGCAGAATGAGTCATTTCCTCTATTCAAACGGCTGAATACCTGATTCTTATACTGCAGGCATTTATTACTCACCACACGACAGATTAATTGAAAGCTTGAAACCTAATTACTTTTCGCTACTTCAAGAAGGTGCATGCTGTCTGTGGAATTTAGTAAATTATTCAGAATGTTTTATGATTCACCTGCACACTTAAGATATACAGTGGGTACGGAAAGTATTAAATTTTAAATTTTTTCACTCTTTGTAATGCAGCCATTTGCTAAAATAATTTAAGTTATTTTTTTTTTCCTCATTATTGTACACACAGCACACCATATTGACATAAAAACACAGAATTGTTGACATTTTTGCAGATTTATTAAAAAAGAAAAACTGAAATATCACATGGTCCTAAGTATTCAGACCCTTTGCTCAGTATTTAGTAGAAGCACCCTTTTGATCTAATACAGCCATGAGTCTTTTTGGGAAAGATGCAACAAGTTTTTCACACCTGGATTTGGGGATCCTCTGCCATTCCTCCTTGCAGATCCTCTCCAGTTCTGTCAGGTTGGATGGTAAACGTTGGTGGACAGCCATTTTTAGGTCTCTCCAGAGATGCTCAATTGGGTTTAAGTCAGGGCTCTGGCTGGGCCATTCAAGAACAGTCACAGAGTTTTGTGAAGCCACTCCTTCGTTATTTTAGCTGTGTTTTTAGGGTCATTGTCTTGTTGGAAGGTTAAACCTTCGGCCCAGTCTGAGGTCCACTCTGAGAGCACTCTGGAGAAGGTTTTCGTCCAATATATCCCTGTACTTGGCCGCATTCAACTTTCCCTCGATTGCAACCAGTCGTCCTGTCCCTGCAGCTGAAAAACACCCCCACATCATGATGCTGCCACCACCATGCTTCATTTTTGGGACTGTATTGGACAGGTGATGATTAGTGCCTGGTTTTCTCCACACATACGCTTAGAATTAAGGCCAAAAAGTTCTATCTTGGCATCATCCGACCAGAGAATCTTATTTCTAACCATCTTGGAGTCCTTCAGGTGTTTTTCATGTGTCTTGCACTGAGGAGAGAATTCCGTCGGGCCACTCTGCCATAAAACCCGACTGGTGGAGGGCTGCAGTGATGGGTGACTTTCTATACAACTTTCTACCATCTCCCGACTGCATCTCTGGAGCTCAGCCACAGTGATCTTTGGGTTCTTCTTTCTCTCTCAACAAGGCTCTTCTCCACCGATAGCTCAGTTTGACCGGACGGCCATCTCTAGGAAGGGTTCTGGTCATCCCAAAAGTCTTCCATTTAAGGATTATGGAGGCCACTGTGTCTTAGGAACCTTAAGTGCAGCAGAATTTTTTTTTTGTAACCTTGGCCAGATCTATGCCTTTCCACAATTCTGTCTCTGAGCCCTTCAGGCAGTTCCTTTGACCTCATAAATCTCATTTGCTCTGACATGCACTGTGAAATGTAAGGTCTTATATAGACAGGTGTGTGGCTTTCCTAATCAAGTCCAATCAGTATAATCAAACACAGCTGGACTCAAATGAAGGTGTAGAACCATCTCAAGGATGATCAGAAGAAATGGACAGCCCCTGAGTTAAATATATGAGTGTCACAGCAAATGGGTCTGAATACTTAGGACCATGTGATATTTCAGTTTTTCTTTTTTAATAAATCTGCAAACAATTCTGTGTTTTTCTGTCAATATGGGGTGGTGTGTGTACATTAATGAGGGAAAAAAAATTTACTTAAATGATTTAGCAAATGGCTGCAATATAACAAAGAGTGAAAAATTTAAGGGGGTCTGAATACTTTCCGTACCCACTGTATATGTGGATACCAAAATATGCTTTTATTTCAGCAATGATGTATTATTTGGGGGAAAAAAGTGCAAGGTGTTTTAATTCAGTTATTGCTTAAAAATTACTATACTGCTGTGTTCAAATGAACTCAAAATGGATTGAAAAATTCAAACCATGCACAGAATGACAATACAGGCAACAAACAACATAATCAAAAGGTTAAAAAGTATTATTAACCAAGAAATTGACCAAAAAGATAAATTTAACATTTAAATTCTGGATAGTTGAGTTTCTGCTCACCAGTCAGCAGTCAGCACTCGAGTCATCGTGAGAGAAAACCCTCTGCATTTAAAGGGGTCATATGATGCAATTTCAAGTTTTCCTTTCTCTTTGGAGTGTTACAAACTGATTGTGAATAGATAAGATCCCTGAAGTTGCAAAGACTAAAGTCTCAAAACCAAAGAGATATTCTTTATCAAAGTTAAGACTCTGCCACGCCCTCCTAAAACGGCTCGTTCTAACACGCCCCCACATATCTACCTCACTATGTGGAAATATTTGCATAATGCGCCCAAATGTGCACGCAAAAAAAAGAAGGCGTGGTTTCAGTAACCGCAGTTAGTGTTGAAGCAGCATGTCAGGGAGACGCTGTGTGTTTCTAGGCGAACGCAAAAGCACTTTATTTGGCCTTCCGGAAGTAGATGCATTTAGGAATCTTTAAGATCACTTACAACAGAACAGCAATGCATTTCATGGACGACCGTTTGGTGAACCTAGGAGAGGAGGTCATTCTGACTTTGCTATGACAATCTGGACTTCTGAATCAGCTACTGTTTTGTTCTTAGTTTAAGTATTTTCTATTGACTGTTCAAATGCGGAGGTTTGCGCATCGTTGTGTGTGTAGCGTGTGTGCGAGGAGAGAGAGAGAGAGCTGAGAGAGAGAGAGAGAGAGGAGAGAGGAGAGAGAAGAGAGAAGAGAGAAGAGAGAAGAGAGAAGAGAAATATCACCGTGGAGTCAGCTGTTTAACCGTGGCTTTGTGTAATGCAAAATATCATCACTGTGTCTGTCCGGCGACTGTTCCCCTTTCAGGCTCTGTCTTTGCATTTATTTTGAAAGATGAAGCTCGCGATTATGGTAAGGGACGTTACATTTCCGACGAGTGCTTGCGGTGTTCGGCCAATCACAATGCACTGGGTCAGCTGGCCAATCAGAGCAGACTGCACTTGTAGGAAGGAGGGACTTTGTAGAAAACAAAGCGTTTTTTGAGAGAGGTGGGGCATAGAGGACCTACAATAATGTGCAGTATTTTAAAAATAATGTGTTTTTGAACATTAAAGCATGTCAACATATTTTGTTCCCAAATAAACAAAATAATGATCTTTAAAAATGCATCATATGACCCTTTAAAATAACACAAGTTTCAAAAATGTCTCTCATCTCTACTCCTATTAGTTTTCTTATATTTTTCACACACTGTAAAAAGTGGTAACATGCACTTATTAGATTAGAAATCTGTATTGTCCACACATGTGGAAACTCATCTTCGGCCCCACAAAAACATATAGGACTACCACAAATACAATTGACTTCACAGTCCAATACAACAGACACACAAAACACAGTTCAAGAACGTCTTGCCCCAAGGATTACAGACACATGAGACATAAAATGAGTATATAGAAATTAGGCTAATAGTACTAAAACCATAAATAGATAATAAATCAATAACTAAATAATATTAATAAATAGATAACAGCAATTAATTACATAATATACGTAGACCTGATTATAAGTCATTTATTTAATAAAGTAATGGCAGATGGTATAAAAGATTTCTTGAAAATATTTCTTGTTGCTATTGGTACCCTGTATCGTCTGCCTGAAGGAAGTTTTTCAAATTCATGTTGGAGAGGGTGGGTGGAGTCCTGAACTATTTGTGAGGCTTTACTCCTGGTCTGGTTTGTATACAATTCCACCAGCTGCCTCGGGGGTCCAATATGATCTTACTGGCTATATTAATAATCTTTGTGATCTTACTTTTGCTTCTAGCCCCCAGATTCCCATACCAGCAGGTGATGTTATAGGAAATAATACTTTGTGGGAAGTCGTGGCCTACTGGTTAGAGAGTCGGACTCATAACCCAAAGGTTGTGGGTTCGAGTCTCGTACCGGCAGGGATTGTAGGTGGGGGGAGTGAATGTACAGCACTCTCTCCCACCTTCAATACCATGACTGAGGTGCCCTTGAGCAAGGCACCGAACCCCAACTGCTCCCCGGGTGCCGCAGCATAAATGGCTGCCCACTGCTCCGGGTGTGTGTTCACGGTTTGTGTGTGTTCACTGCTGTGTGTGTGCACTTTGGATGGGTAAATGCAGAGCACTAATTCCGAGTATGGGTCACCATACTTGGCCACACGTCACTTCACATTTTCACATTTCCTGCAAACTGGTGTAAACCATCCTCAGGATTCCCTTACTCACATTAAAACTATTTAGTTTCCTCAAAAGAAACAATCTTTGGCTTGCCTTCTTATAGATATAGTCTAAGGATAATCCCTAGATATTTAAAACTATTTACAAATTCAACATGTTGGCCCCCAATTATGATCTGCTGACATGTAGGTTGCCCTTCCCTAGTACTGACAACATGTTCCTTGGTTTTAAAAGCATTTAGTGACAGAGCACTCTCCTCGCACCATGCCACCAGGCGGTCTATATGCTCAAAATAAGCCCTCTCTAAATCCCCCTTTCCTCTGGCCATAAGACCAACCATAGCCATGTCGTCGGCATACTTAAACTAAAATTACTTTCACAAATCTGCATTTAATTTATATACATAGAAAACATTGTAGGTGATAAGACACAGCCTTGGGGGACTCCAGTGTTCACCTCATCAAACATGGTACCCTGTACAGAGACTCTTTAAGGACGGTCAGCTAAGTCCTTGATCCATAACACAAGGTGCCCATTGATATCCAGTTTTAATAGCCGATCTAATAAAATGTCAATCCTGACAGTATTAAAGCTGAACTAAAATCAATAAATACAATTCTAGTAAAAGCGCCAGGACGCTGAATGTGCTTGCTAATCACATGCAGCAGAGTTAGCGTAGTGTCCTCAGTGCCTCTCTGTGCCTTATAAGCAAACTGCAGTTGGTCAGACAAATGGGTATTTGGCAGACACCCTAACACAACCCTTTCCATGCATTTACATAGAATGCTGGTGAAGGGATTAGGTCTGAAGTCATTAGGTGATACAGGGTTGCAGTTTTAAGGCACTGGGATAATTGTGGTTCTCTTCCAAGAAAGTGGGACAGTATTTGTGTCAAGCAAGATCTGAAATAGTCTAGTAAAAACACCTTTAATTTGGTAAATTCACCCTGCTATGGCCCTTCCTCTAAGACCATCCGGGCCAGGTGCTTTATGAGGGTGTACCCTAGCAAGACAAACAGCTATCTCCTCCTCTGTAAGAGGGATGGTATTCCAGACATGGCTACACACTTGGTCAGCCCTAATTCATTCGCAAATGAACCAATATTTGTGGGTAGGCAATGTTGCTTCTGGGTCTCTCTACCCATCATTTAGACTGCTCCATGCTTTACGAGCATCCCCAGTGACAAACTGTTTCTCCATTTTATCTCTATATTGCTGCCTGGACTTTCTAATAATCGCTCTAAGTTCTTGTCAGCCGCTTTCTCACTTAGACATTTCTTCATTTCTTGTGAAACCCAAACCTTGTTATTAGGGTATATTTTAATAGGGTATATTTTTTTTGTTGGTACAACATTATTCTCACAGAAAATAATGTAAGATGTTATTGTTTCTGTTAACTAATTTGCGCTTACACAGTTATCAAAGAAAATGTCCCAGTTCATATCAGTCTTTCTTTACTGACCTCAGACCACAGCGTCACTTCTCTTACAGTAGGGGCTTTTTTTTTTCCTCCTTGGTTGTTTTGGGGGAAAGGTTGTTTTTGAGCTTTGTATGTGGGTAGCAGATGAATAACGTTATGGTCTGACTTACCCAGTGGTGGGCGGGGCACCCAGTAATAATAATAATTATTATTATTATTACCATAACACTGATCCAGAGTCCGCGAAAGCCGTGTGGAACAGTCTATATATTGTTGTAGCATTGGTAAATGACTGGAAAGTTTGCAGTTATTAAAATCCCCAAGTATGAAGACAGGCTGGTCCACAGAGCACGAGAGTGCATTGTTAAAACTCTCACTTATCCTACCAGCAACTTCCTCGTATTTAGGTCCCGGTATATAAACCAGAATGATGGTAATCTGTCCGAATTCCCTTGGAAGATAGAACAGTCTAAATGATACAGAAAGCAACTCATAGTCGGGGGTGCACACTTTCTCATGAATGCGCAGTTGTGTTGCCCATTTATGTTAAAGAGCTAGATGATTCAGTAATGTTAAACATTTGAGTAAAATCAATTAATTCAGATATTAGGTTACCATTTTTTCAGTGCACATACTACTGTCATGAGCTCTGCAAACATGGACGGGCAAAGTGGAATCAGTTTGTGTTTGTGTGTTGTGTGTGTGTGTGTGTGTGTGTGTGTGTGTGTGTGTGTGTGTGTGTGTGTGCGTGCGTGCGTGTGTGTATGCTTTCTTTCCCGTCCACATTCCCAACATTGTTGGGTAACTGATTATGAACTATTATCAAATCAAATTGGTCAGATTCCTCAACCCATCATTTGGGTTGAATAATTAACCCAGCATTTTCATAGTGTTCTGTTTTATAGTGTACGGTTTTTATAATAAATGAAAATTACGTCAAAAGTAATTAATTAAAATACACATGCATCATATGTGATGCACACAATCACATGGCCTTCTGTAACACCCACATCTAGAAAGCACACACTCCCGCCTCTGTAACAAACAGAGATGTTAGTCACTTCTGAATCAGTACATAAATCACAGAGAACTGTAACACAAAACTTTAAAGCTCTGCTATGAAGCTGATGAGCTGTGTTTGATTAATGTTCTGTGCTTTCAGAAACAGGGTTGGAAACACATGGGAGTACTATGTTAATCTGATGGTACATTAAAGGGGTCATATGATGCTGCTAAAACGAACATTATTTGGTGTAATGAAATGTGTTTATGCGGTTTAAGGTAAAAAAAACACATTATTTTCCACATACTTCCCATGTATTGTTTCTCCTCTTGACCAGCCTTTCTGAAACACGCGAGTTTTACAAAGCTCACGGTCTGAAACGCGGTGTGCTGTGAGGGGCCATGCAATTCCAGTGCATTGTGATTGGCCGATAACCTCAAGCGTGTGACGGGAAGGAAAAAATGTTTACGACCCTCACCATACTGATGATGCCGGGTCAGGCCGGAGCGACGGACAAAAACATTAAAAAAACTTTTTTTTTTATTAAACGAGGATTTTGGTGCATCCAGTGGGGACATAATTACTGATTATAATGATTTATACTGTCTTTTTACGTGTTGTCTTGCATCGCGCCGCGTAAACATAAAACCATGTCTGCATTTGTGATCGGAGAAATGACAAACAAGCGCTACTCTACACTGCTCAAAACTCACGTTTGAATCATCAGTGGCAAATTCTTTAAATATAAAAAACGTACTTACAGTCTGTGAGTCAGAACAGCCAACATTGTAGTCTACTCTACCAGGATCAAAAAACAGTCCTCCATAAAATGCGCTGCAAACAACTGAATATTTGGGTTGAACGGTTCTGCAACAGTGTTGTAAATACAACTTAACCAAAGATTTCTAGTCGTGTCCTCTTTTGGAAGACCAAACAAGTAGTTTCGCTTTCACAACTAAACACACAGCGTCTTCACAACATGGCGGCGGCGGCAACAATACTACAGAGAGAATAAAAGTTACGCCTTCTTTCTTTGTGTGAACATTTGGGCGGTGTTATGCAAATCTTCCCACATAGTGATGTAGACATGTGGGGGCGTGTTAGAACGAGCCGTTGTAGGTAGGTGTGGTGACTCTTAAACTTTTATAAAGAATATCTCTTCGGATCTGAGACTTTAGTCTTTGCAATTACAGATCTTCTTTGTGCACCAAGCGCTTGTAACACTCCAAAGAGAAAGTAACAATTTAAATCGCATCATATGACCACTTTACTATGGTAGTCAGGCTTGTACTGTGGTAATTTTAAAGACCTCTTGAGTTTTTAATACTTGTCTGTCTAGTGGTTTAATATGCTTAATAAGACAAATCATGTGCAAATTCATCAGTCAAAAACACCATGGCGGAGCATCTTCCCCTTTAAAGGGATAGTTCACCCCAAAATGAAAATTTGATTTTTGTCTGCTTACCCCCAGGGCATCCAGGATGTTGGTGACTTTGTTTCTTCAGTAGAACTCAAACAGAGATTTTTAACTCAAAAGTTGCAGTCTATCAGTCTTATAATATAATTGGATGGGAATCACGGCTTTGGGAGTAAAAAAAAACATACACAAATTAAACCCTGCGGCTCGTGATGATACATTGATGTGTAAAGACACAAGACGATCGGTCTGTGCAAGAAACTGAACAGTATTTATATCGTTTTTACCTCTGATTCACGCAATGTCCGAACCGTTCAAACTGTCCTGAGTGCAGCCGTCCTCATGACCGGGGGGGGCGCGTTCTCACCAAGCCAGCACACGGACGCGTCTTCTTTTTCTTCTTGCTTTACGGCGGATCGCAGACTTATAATTGCATTACCGCCACCTATCTCTCAAATTGACCATTGACTCTATCTATAATCTCAATTAGGAGTGTCAATGGCCCACTTGAGAGATAGGTGGCGGTATCAGAGGTAAAAAACTATATAAATACTGTTCAGTTTATTGCACAGACCGATCGTTTCGTATCTTTACACATCACTAGGCGCGTTTCCATTACAGATTTGCGCAAAACTTTGGCGATATTTTCTGAATGTCGATAAATAAGTATTGCGAAATGACGGCGTTTCCATTAAACAATGTTATGCGGCTAAAACGTAACCTTTTGCCTCTCGCGATAAGTCATGGCAACGGATTTTGGTGGGATTTGACGGATTTTGGCTATATTTATTCAAAAGAGGCTTATGCGTGTATCTTTACAGAAGAAGCAAAGAGAGCCGCTTCAGAAACGTGCGGGCTGGAATAACCATAGCCGGTATAAAAACATTAAACCAAGCATGAGTAGGCCGTAATCAGCTTCAGTGACGTATCAGGCCACACTGCGCACCGCAGGACGTGTGCAGTGTCAAATTGTCCAAGTATTAATGGTAGGGGAAAGGGCCCTTAACTGGATCGCGGCCACTTAGGAAGTGTTTTTTGGAGGTTATAGGACGTTGAAGAATGATCATATACTTTGTACATACGCCATGTGACCCTTTCGCGGTTTTCCAATTAATCCGTTTTCGCATTGCCTGAAAAACCACCTCATGCGAGCGTAAAAACTTTTTTGCGATATATGGGCCTTTTTAGAGATATTGACGCATTTGCGCAATTTGAAGGGTAATGGAAACACGCCTACTGTATCGTCACGAGCCGCAGGGTTTAATTTGGTTTTGTCTGTGAATGTTTTTTTGACTCTCAAAGATTTTGTTACCATTGCAATGCATTATACGACCAATAGACTGCAACGGCTGGACTTAAAAACCTTTGTTTGTGTTCTACTGAAGAAACAAAAAGTCACATACATCTTGGCTGCGGGGGTTAGCAGATGAATAAAATAACATTTTCATTTTTGGGTGAACTATCCCTTTAAACTGATGTTTCTACCATCACAAACTTGCAACCAACAGCTTTTCATTTCCTATCATCAGCACATCACAGGAATATGGTTTGTGAAACATTAGCAACACAATATTAGCTTTTTGACATCATAGTCACGTGGACTTGTAGACGATACTGTATAATTCACTCTTCCTCTTTACAATCAGATTCTGGTTCAAACATACAGTATATGTCTGAATGAATCCATTGTGTAGCGTTTACTGCTTCAGTTAACTGAGTGAACGTGGAGCAGGTCAGTGACTGGTTTCGAGGCGGGGACTAATTTAATGTGTATATTACAGTTTTTTTCAATTGCTTACACACTAAAATTAAAACTTTCCCACAATTAGCAAAACCTTACACTCAAGGAGAAAAACACTGGCCTAGATTTGCACAACTGTAAGCACATTGTCAGCTTCACACTTTTTGCAAAACATTACACACAGTGATTTGCAAAACACTAAACACACTTGTATGCATTTGACACAGAAATTTATCATGATGTAATTTCCTTGCAATTTCAAAGCAAAGGCTTTCAAATGAACACACCCATGAACCAATTGGTTAAACACAGCCACCAGGTGCGCACACACACTGGTGCTTAATTGTAGACACACCAATCAGGTTTAAGCACTATAAGAAGGCAACAGGTAAGTTCACCTGTCTTCAACAAAAATGGACAGTGTCAGAGGAAGAGGGAGAGTGCGGATGAGAGGGGGAATCTGGAGAGAACAAGGTGGAGGAAGAGGCCAAGGCCAAGGTAGAGGAAGAGGAAGAGGAAGAGGGAGACCTGGAGGAGGGGTAGGACATGCACAAAGAAGACAACCAAATCTGTGTAATGAAATTCGTGCTACAGTGGACCATGTAATAAACCACGGACTAACACTGAGGGAGGCTGGACTGAGAGTACTGCCTAACCTAAGAAGGTACACGGTGGCATCAATAGTTCGGACATTTCGTCAAGAGCACAGGTGAGAAACTTATCTTCTGTCAACAGAAAATCCATAGCTTACTGCATGTACTATATCAACAGTTTTGGTATCTATTCGTGTATCATTTTACAGTAAGCTACATGTATTTTGTTTGGCCAACATAGGATTGAACGTCGAGAACACCAAGGAGGGAGGGGCCCCATATATTCACACAGGAGCGAGAGAGAGATCATAAACCTCGTTTTGGCCAATAATGCAATCAGACTTAGAGAAATTCAAGTCCATATTGTCAATGATCACCCAATTTTCAATAATGTCCAACAGATCTCTCTGTCAACAATATCCTGTATCCTTAAACATCAAGTTCTGATGAAACAACTGTATAAAGTGCCATTTGAAAGAAATTCAGACAGGGTGAAAGTCCTGCGGCGTGAATATGTGGTGGTACGTTTTGTTCACTGACTGTAGTATTGTGTACTGCACACATAACCTTTTTACTGTACATGTAATTTTACTGTATAGCAGACCTACAGTATATTGATTGTATTTGTATCTGTATTTCAGAGAGTTTTGCAAATGGATGCGGAGGAAGTCCCGCATGAGTTTATATACATTGAGGCTGGATTTAACCTGACAACAGTGAGAAGAAAGGGAAGAAACATCATTGGCCACAGGGCTATTGTCAGTGTACCAGGGCAACGTGGGGGTAACATTACCCTTTGTGCTGCCATTACACAGAATGGGGTCCTCCACCGCCATGCCAACTTGGGTCCTTACAACACTGACCTCATTCTTACATTTTTAGACCGATTGCACAATATTATCACAGCAGCAAACCAAAGGGACCAGATGCAATACATTGTCGTCTGGGACAATGTAGCTTTCCATCGTTCTGCTCTGGTCCAAAACTGGTTTCATCAACACCCACAATTTACAGTTCAATACCTTCCACCATACTCCCCCCTTCCTAAACGGCATCGAGGAGTTCTTCTCAGCATGGCGGTGGAAGGTTTATGATCTCCGGCCCTATGTCCAGATGGCCCTCATTCAAGCTATGGAGGAAGCATGTGATCAAATTGAAGCAGCATCCATACAAGGGTGGATTCGTCACTCCAAAAGATTCTTCCCACGTTGCCTTGCAAATAAAAATATAGCCTGTGATGTTGACGAGGCCCTGTGACCAGATCCAGCTAGGCGGAGAGATGTTTAGGTTTTTATAAAAAAATTTATTCGGTACTAAACTGGATATGTAATTTATGTTACAGTATTCCTGTAAGCTTACAGTACAATGGTACGTTCAGTAATACTGTATAAAAACTGGAAAATGTTTTGTTATGAATGTTTTGTTGAAATGTTCCGTATTGACTGACTTGAGTACATGAAAATAAATATTTTTATTAGTCTGCACAATTGGTGTCATGTGGTGTTGGTGATTATTTATGAATTGGTGTAAATGCTAAAAGTCTTTTAGGTTGAGCACAGGAGTATTTAACTGATTCAAACGGAATCAGACCATATGATGGTTGTGTTTGACAACAAAATAAAGTTTTTATAAGGCATTGTATAGTTTTGACAAAAGTGTTCCATTTTGCTAATTATCTGAGGTGTTGTGCTACTTTGGTGTAGTGTTGTGCTAATTGTGTGAAGGGGTTTGAAAAACCGGGCCCTGTTTTCAAAATTGTGCTTAAGCAATTGAAGAAAACTGTAAATGAGGTAAGGGTTTAGAGTTGCATTTAAGCCATTTAAAGACAAAGAAATTATTTTCATGGGGGAAAAAAACATTTAAATGTGTAATTTTGATTAAAACGATGATTTTTTTTTTTTTTAAGGGATCAAATGAGTGATTGCAGGGGGACCTTGTATGTGATATGTATTTTTCCCAAACTCGCTCTGCAGTTCTGTGATGTCTTGGACTTTAATGCGGCAGGTTTTTATCAGGTCATCTGAGCGATTGAGGTTATACACCTGTCGCGGCAGAACATTACAGCAAGGAGCCGACAACTTGACAAATGTTTCTAGCAGCACTTCTGGGCTTTTGGGAGGCTGTTTTTGCAGATCGCTCTTCAGGACCCCCAGGTGGACCCTGACTTTATGCTCTTTCCGAGACCAAGGTGTGTGTGTGTGTGTGTGTGAGAGAGCGAGAGAGAGGATGAGCTCAAGGACAGACAGACTCATGCTATATCACCTTAAAGTGGAGCTCAGGACTTGGTTTGGTTCTCTGTTTTGATTCATGTTTATAATGCACACTTATGTATGTTGATTAGTTTGCCATGTTTGCATTGTTAATGGTTGTGTTGGCCATGTAAAGCTCTTTGAGAAGCTACTTTGAAAGGCGTTTAGAGTAAGACAGTGAAAGTTCTCGGTCATAGAGAATGTATGCCGGATGATCCTCTTTTTCAGCATCTTGCCTCTGAAAGTATTTTTCTCATTTATTTGCCGTGTGGAGATTGCGGGTAATACTTCAGTAAAGTGTACGCTAGGAACCATTGTACACAAACTCTGATTTCAATCAAAATGCATTTGAAAATGGAGCAGAAAAACAGCCAGACAGCAGGGTTGTCGCTGGAGTCCAGGCCGAGCGCTGATGAGTGTCTAAACGCTTCAGACAGTGTAAATATGCTTCTCTTCGGGGGAATGAAGCCTGGTCTCAGGTCAGCACTCACACATTCACGCCGCTTCAGTGTTGGAGTCGACACAACTGTTTGGAGGGAAACGTTTAAGCATTCATTGTAATAATTTAATTTAGATTATGTAAAGGAAAAAAAGATGTTATGTTTAATGAACAAGTATTCATTTAGTATTCTCTGCAAATTGTTAGTAAATTGTTCAGTAGATTGATATTTTTAACCCTCAAGCTGCTGGTAGGCCTATGTTTATACCATATCATTTAAAACCTTAAAAATAAGAAGAAAAAATAAAGCACATGTGAAGTACTTGATTAGAATTTGAAGTGCAGTTTGTTGATGATATTTGATATTACATTTAAAGTTAGTGTATTTGAAGTATATTTTAAATGGAGCATCATCATTACGAATTTGTAATTACAGATATATTTAAATACATGACATTCAAGTTTCAATAGAAATTACAGTACATATTTTAGTTCATTATAAACACTTGTCAGTACATTCAGCAGCATCTGGGTTGCACTGTATATTTCAACGACAACAGAAGCCTTTATGAAATTACATATAAAGATGGACTTAAATCCCATTTAAATGAGTCTGAAAACATAACATTCAATAATGCATTTTAAAATCTGTTGTTTCATAATCCATACTCTTTAAAATTATGCTTAAGAAACAGTTCTGCAGAGATGTGACAGGTTATAATAACACATTTAGAGATGATGACGTGTTTCCTCAGACGTCTTTCCAGCTCTCCTCCAGTGTGAGACTTATGGCCTTAAACAGACTGTCAGTCAACACTGAAAAGATGAATCTACCTGCGTGCAGCCATTCACACACACACACACACACATCAGTCTGTTTCTGTCGAGTCTCGCTGGGAAACTTGCTGGGAAATCTCGTTGTTTATTATGTTTCAAACACACCATTTCCAGGTCCCCACTGCATTTGTGTCAGAACTGTGTCCAGCTGTTATTGATTTCTGATTTATGATGGACGCTCGTCTCTCAGTAAGCAGACATACTGTATGCTGGGTTCTGGATCTGTACAGTAAAGGCCAGCCCTTCAGTAAGTGGACAGTCGGCTGCAGTGATGTGAGCATGTCTTGACTCATGAACCATCCTGTATGTGCTTTAAACCACTGGCCAAGGTATGGCTGGTGATCATGCTCCTGTTAAAGTCTGCTAATAGATTTCATTACTACCCCATCTGCTTTCAGAAAGCATCTTTGACAGTCATTCAGAAACAGCTGTGTATTTCTTGCATGCAACATTTCATTACAGTATATGGCAGATGTTTTAGTGTAGGTTTTATTTTTTGGAGGCTGTTATTGTATGTAATGGTCATATATTTGTGGCGTCACGTCACTGCTCGGGATAGTCATTAGGGCCTGTTTACACCTGCTCACTTCATGTGTTTTCTCTGATCTGATATCCATCTGATTTGTTAAAATGGTTCCATTTGCATCTGGTCACATAAATGCACATAAACCACCTTCTGAAGTGGTTTGAGCGTTTATTCCTGGTCTTTTCACGATCGGACAGCTATCCGATCAGAGCAAATGCATGAAGTGAGCAGGTGTAAACAGGCCTGAAGGGTTAGTAGTTCACTAAAACTAAAGCCAGAAAAAAATGTACTTGAAATAAAATAAACATTAACTGAAATAAAATATTATAAAGTAACCTTTTTATGTTAGGTGCAAGACACATTTCTCATTAACATTTATGTATTAACTTCGATTGTTAATACAAATTACAAAGTTTAAAATAAAATGTAATAAAATAAAATGAATATAAATGACAGAGACAAAAAAAAAATTACGAAAACCTTAACTAAGACCAAAATGAAAACGGAAAATATAAATCATTCTAACTATGATAGTATCTCAATGGTACTAAGATATTGTACACTCTAAAAAATGCTGGGTAAAATACAACCCAGTGCTGGGTAAAATAGGGACAAACCCAGCAATTGGGCTGTTTTGGGCGGGGTCAAAACAGCCCAATGCTGGGTTTGTCCATTATTTTAGAGTTGTCATTATTTGTATAATAGCGTCCAGTATTCGTTCTGGACATATTGATTGTGTCCAGTGCATAAGGTAGAATCATTGGGCTGTTATAGAGAGCTTAGCTTACATGACTGTGGTGAAGTGTGACGCTACAGTTTAATACAGGAAGACCATCACAGATTCATGATTATCATTTGTCATAGTTAGTGCATTCATGCATTCAGTCACATCAAAACTAAACAACACACGTGTAATTGTTAGGTTCGGTGATCTGTGTGGATGAATCTCATAACAGACTCTACACATTTTATATTTCCTCAAAAGACACAGAAATACCAACATAATAACAATATGATAATAATAATAATAATAATAATGCAATAATAAAGCAGATTTTCACATGCGGTCCTCCACTGCTGTCACCTGAATATTTCTATGAATGATGGTGTTTCACTCATGTGTGACATTTCAATGCTGAGCTTCAATAATGATTCAATTTCACCATACAGAGACTGTAAATAACTGTAAATCCCAGATCCACTCTGGGTGTGGTGAAGTTGATATAGTGTGATATAGACATCTGTCAGTCATTCTTTTTCTTGTTTGCAGGCAGAACTGCTGTATTCAGGTTAGTGTGGCCGATTGAATCAAAGTTATTAACACACTGTAAAACTGTTTCTCTTGAAACAAAAACTCAAATATACAATATATATTGTCAGGGTCCAAGCACCAGTGGCCCATGTGGATGATTGCCCATCTAAATGAAGTATATCTTATAATGTTTTTTACAGCAAGGTTCATCTTGAATCTTCACAATCTTCTACAAAGTTTTGAGAACTTGGAACTTTTCTGCACACAACATATACACGTTGGTCTTAATGGGCCATACATGTTAGGTAAAGAAGGGATTCAGAAGAAACAAGAATTTTAATTAAATCACACATGTGTGTGGAGTTATTAGAGGAAAAATGTAATGTTGCTTATTATAGCCCCACCTTGTGGATGATTTTCACAAAAATATGTACACATACTCATTTTGACACCATGTATGAATGTGTTCATTTTCATAATGGTAGTTCGTTTAGATTGGCAGTTATTAGCAGCTGACAGCTATGCTTTTTGAGTCATATTTGAGGATATGTTAGGACATCCACCAAAGAAGATGTCTACCAACTTTCAAATTCATCAGTCACATGGGTTCGGTGTTTTTCAGCTGTATCGCCCTCTATAGGGTGTAATTTGACAAAAGCTGGTGTGTGTGTCCTCAAAATGTCCTGTTGTCTGTGCATCATCTTTCTTTAAGTTTTGACATTTCGTTTGCCAGATATAAGTCCATTTGTTCAAATGAGTTGCCAGTTAACTTACTAATATCTTCAAATTTCAACTCATCAAGTGTTGATAGTTTTTGCCAGCACTATACACGCTTAGAAAAAAAGGTGCAAAAGCTGTCCCTGGGGCGGTACCTTTTGCACCCTTTCGGTACTAATATGCACCTGATTATATGTACAAACATGTACCTTTTGAAAAGGTACCACCACAGTGCTTTTGCACCTTTTTTTCTGAACGTTCAGTGCTTCCAATTTTGTGTGCTGTATGCCTCAGGCGTTCAGCCAAGATCAGACGAACAAGCAGGTTTTTCAAAAGTCAAAATGGTTAAAATAAGAAGTATAGACAATAATGAAAATGGAACATACACTTTTTATTAATGGCAAATATTTTGCCAGAGTGGTTGACTCAAGAATTCAGTCCTTATTGTTCCAGAGTTATGATCCAAAACACAAACTGCCTTAGTGTTGGACAGATGTGTGTCTGTGTGAGCAGTGCACGATTGGGATATATTTGTAGGACAGAAGAAGAAGAAGGCCAGTGCAAGCACAGTAGGGTTCCAGCATCGTCAGTGCCTGCTCCTAATTAAAGGGAAAGTTGACATGGTAACTAAAACAAGTCGAGGCTAACTTTCTGTATCTAAGCTCGCATCTTGATGAGATTTTGGGTGGCCTGTGACTGCTGGAGGACGCTGAGGATACTGTGCTGACTAGATGCCTATAATTACTTGTAATTGCCTCCTCTAGTACACTGCAAATAGACTGTGGACACGAGTAAGAACATAAGCTGAGATCCAGACCCAAGCCCTGTTTAGCTGGACTCATTTACATACATTTACATTCCATTGGCATGGCTGGCCAATCAGAAGCCTCGGACAGCAAACGGACTGTAATCATGTTATCTGAAGGGATTTCAAATTGAATTGTATCCACACTTGAGCACTCAGTCGCTCTCAATATCCTCGCACACTTCCTCCGCAGCGGCGCAGTGTGTGAACGAGGCAGCTGTGTGCGTATAGAGCCGCTGCTGATGGATCATCTGTCACTCTTGTGATATAAGGAGTCATGGCAGCTTTATGCCGCTGCTGGATCACCCAGCGCAGTTCAATGTGGAGGGCCATTAATGTGTGCTTCAGATGAAGTTATGATGAAACACAGATCAGATGAAAATTCGTGACGGTGCTATTAAACGATCAGAAATGAAGACATTCTTCATTACGGTTCTCTTATCATTTGCTCACCGTCCCGTATGCTGTTCGTTTCTCTTCAGTGATTTTCTCAAGAATGTTCACTCAAAAAAAAATATTTAGGTCTAAATGTAAGATTCGTGAATTTAAATCGCATATAAAGTTTGTCAGTCATGCATAAATGAAACAGGTCAGATTTCTGTAAGAGTAATGTGTTTTAAATGCATTTAGATGTACATATTTGTCATCAACCAATCAAAACTGTTTTAATCTCATCCATTTTAACTAATTGAATATTGCTTGTTCCACATCTAAAGCTCATGTTCATACTTTTTAACTGAATAACGACTCTAGGTTACGTATGTAACCATGGTTCCCCGAGGGAACGAGACGCTGCGTCGAGTCGCTTTGGGAACGCCCTTGCGTGACCGCGTTCTGAAGCATGTGTCAAATCCGTCCAATGGAGCAGCGAGACGTCACGAGCAGGGTGACGTAAGCACCAGAAAACATAAAAGCACATCCGGCCGGGCGCAAACCAGCTTCGATGAAGTAGCGCCTGCAGGGATGCAGGGAGTATGGCAAAGAGACGCAGCGTCTGTTCCCTCGGGAGCCATGGTTACATGCGTAACCTGAGACGTTCCTTTTCAGGAACTCGAGCTGCGTCGAGATTGGCTTTGGGAACGAGAATACCCACTGCGCCATACTACCAAGTCCCTGCCTGTGTGTGTATCTTATGAGCACATCACGAAGAGAGAACTTGGGAACCTGGGTAGATGCCAGGTCTAGGTTGTAAAAGTGGACAAAAGTGTGCGGAGAGGACCAGCCTGTCGCAGCACAAATGTCCTGCAAGGCCATACCTAAGCTGAAAGCCTTGGAGGCCGCCATACTCCTGGTCGAGTGCGCTCTGACCCCCATAGGTGATGGGAGGCCAGAGGACTCGTTGGCTAGTGAGATGGCCTCGACCACCCTCCTACTCATAGTCTGCTTGGTCGCTGGGGATCCTTTCTTTGGCGGACCAAAAACAAACAAAAGCTGATCTGCCTTACGCGACGGGGCAACTCTGTGTGCGTAAGCGCCCAGTGCTCGAACTGGACAGAGCAGAATAAGCCTTTCTTGGCCTACTTCCTGGAACATAGGAGGACAGAATGCCTGAAGTACTAAGGGCCTTGGTGAAGAAGTGGGCACCTTAGGGAAATACCCGGCCCTCGGGTAAAGGAATGCCCAAACCATGCCTGGAGTGAACTCCAGGCATGAAACAGAGAGTGCCTGAAGATCCCCGATCCTTTTTTGTGAGGAAATAGCGAGGAGAAAGATGTTCTTGAGCGTGAGAAACTTGACTGAAATTTCTTCTATGGGTTCAAAGGGGGCATTGTATGAGCCCTCCAGAACCACAGCCAGGTTCCATGAGGTCACCTTGGTGCGCTGTACCGGCCTCATCCTCAGGGTGCCACGGAGGAAACGAGTGGCAAGTGGGTGTCTTCCCAATAATTGACCACCCAGAAGGGCGTGGTAAGCAGCTAAGCCCGCCACGTATACCTTCAGAGTGGAGGGAGATAACCCTGCGGAGAATCGCTCCTGCAGAAACTCCAGAACTGTACCAATTGGGCAGTTGACTGGTTCCTGCAGTCGCTGTCCGCACCATGAAACGAAAAGTTTCCACTTCAAGGCATACAATTTCCTCGTAGAGGGAGCTCTGGACTGGAGGATGGTCTCAACAACCTCAGTTAAGAGACCAGATGCTAGGAGCTGTGCCCCCTCATGGGCCATGCCCACAGCTTCCATAACTTTGCCGATTGATGTAGGAGACCACCGATGCGTTGTCTGTGCGGACAAACGCATGACGCCCCCTTAGGTCTGAAAGGAAGTGTGCCAGAGCTCGAAACACGGCCAACATCTCCAGGCAGTTGATGTGCCAAAAGAGATGGCCTTCCCACAGACCCTGGGCAGAGCGGCCACTCATGACCACCCCCCAGCCCGTGAGAGAGGCATCCGTCGTTAGCCTTACGCGACGACAAGGATCCCCTAACGTCGGGCCTTGAACCAGGAACCAACGTTTCTTCCACATGTCTAAGGCACGTAAGCATCGCCGCGTGACCTTGATCATACAAAGCGGATTCCCCCTCTGGGAAAAACCCTTTGGTTCTGAGCCACCACTGCAAGGGTCTCATGTACAGCAGGCCAAAAGGTATCACGTTGGACGCCGTTGCCATCAGGCCCAACAGCCTCAGAAATTGTTTAACAGTGAGTGACTGGCCTTCTCTTACTCTCGTGACTGTCGTGAGGATTGACTCGATTCGAGCAGGAGACAGACGTCCCTGCATCAAGGTTGAGTCCCACACCACGCCTAAATAAGTGGTTCTCTGTAGTGGAGAAAGAACACTCTTCTTGGCGTTTAGTCTTAACCCCAGCTCTCTCATATGGGCGAGAACGACATCTCAATGCCGAACCACCATCTGCTCCGATTTAGCTATTATCAACCAATCGTCTATATAATTCAGTATGCGGATGCTCTGTAGTTGCAGTGGAGCTAGAGCAGCATCCACACACTTTGTGAATGTGCGGGGTGAGAGTGACAGGCCGAAAGGAAGAACTCTATATTGGTATGCTTGCCCCCCCCCCCAAAGCAAACCTCAGGAACTTCCAGTGTTGAGGGAGGATGGAAACATGGAATAAGCGTCTGTGAGATCTATCGTAACAAACCAGTCCTCGGACTGGATCTGAGATACTATCTGCTTGATAGTGAGCATCTTGAACCGAAGCCGTTTGATAGCGCTGTTCAGAAGATGGAGATCTAAGATCGGACGCAATCCCCCATCCTTCTACAGAATGATGAATTAACGGCTGTAGAACCCGGACGCTCTCGAGAGAGGGGAGGAACACGTTCTATGGCCCCCTTCCTCAAGAGATTATCTACTTCTTGTTCCATTACCAGAGCCTGCTCGGGGCCCACTAGTGTGGGGATGACCCCGTTGAAACGAGGCAGACGAGAACCGAACTGGATTCTGTAACCTTTTCTACAATCTGCAGGACCCATTTTGATATATTTGGCAGAAGTTTCCACGCTGCAAGAAAATCTACTAAGGGAACCAACCTCTCGTGGCTGGCCTCTGGTTTTATTAGAGGAGCCATTTCGGTGCCCTGAAGCGGATGACCGGCATGGAACGACCGACCTGACTGCTGTAGCACCCTCACTTGAGGGGGCGAGCTCTCCCGTGCCGTACCGTTGCCGGGCGGCAGCTGGGATTTTCGCTCGTCGGAGCTCACTGAGCCCTGAAGCACCGAGGGTGGCAGGGGTATCAATAAGCCTCCGTGAGGGCACTGAGGAGGATTGGGCACCGTATACTGAGGTGTTATCCTTTCCTCGCCAGGTGGGCTGCCCTTAGAGACCTGACAATGGTAGGACCATTTAGCAGAGGTCCTCTTAGACAAAATAACGGTCCGCAAATCCGTTTTCGGTCTAGAAGACCCCAACTGAGAGCATCCCCCGACCCCCCGGATCTTTCTGTGGGGGGTTGCGGGTTGCAACGCTCCGTTTTTGAGACTGGCGATATAAGGAGCTTTATAACTTGGGCTGCTGCTCGCTCAGCAGCCCCACCCCTGAGCAAGTCAGCCTGGTATGCTTGTAACACCACCATGGTGTGCAAACATGCGCCAGCCTGACCTACCGCCGTATAAGCTTTCCCAACCAGACTCGATGTAAGCCTAACGGGAAAGCTTCGGGGCCTTCAGGGACGATGCTGAGGATGGGGAGATAGCTCGCAAGCGTCTGCTCCACCGCTGGCATCGCCCCATATACCTTATCATTCAGCCCCATGATGTTCTTGAATAATTCGAGACTGTGGGGCTGTACTACGGGATGAGTACGGTTTCTCCCACGATTTTGGCACTCAGCATGGAGATCGGGAAAAACGGAAGGCCCCCGTCGTGAAGGCTGTGATCTGGATTCAGAACATGCTCGTCTAATTATTTTTAGGACGAGCGTCCTGTTTCTAGGCTGGCCAAACAATATTTTATTTTTGGCGCGAATCACCCCCCATAATCACAAATCACACCTCATACGCGAGGGACTGTGGTGGCGGGTCCACAGTCTCCTCTGTCTCGACACTCTCACATCCACCTCCTCGGAGAACTGAAGCGTCTGTCCTTTCTCACTCGCGTAGGGGGGGGGGGGGAGCGACTAGATTAGTAGCGCCGCGGAAGGGCTCACGGTGGGGGGATGGTGCCGTAAACTCAAAATTAGAAAAACAGAAAAGCCCGTCTCGGAATCCCGTCCGCTAAGAGATCCACCCGAAAGGGGGTAGGAAGAAAAAAAGAGATCTGTCCCGGGCGACACAGCCACGTCTGTCTGTGCACTGTTGAGGGCCAATACGAGTGCAATGCAGGCCACGTGATCTGCAGGAGCCCTTTCCCGGCAGCTGTCTGATTGCACACGCAGCCAGGCGAGAGCGGAGCTTGCGCAGCGAGAGCTCGCAGTGATGAAAATCAGCTGTTCGAAAGCTGACCGTGCATGCTCTGCTCCTAAACAAACGACACACACATCGTGTGTATCCCCTGCCGCCAGATATCGTGGGCAGGGAGAAACACAGCGTTTGTAATGCCGTTCGCTCGCCATAGACTTTCTCATTGTTTTATATATATGAGTGATTGTGTGGACAGACAACAGTAAATAGACATACACAGAGTGCTACTGAAGGGCAGAAGCTGGTTTGCGCCCTGCCGGATGTGCTTTTATGCTTTCTGGTGCTTACGTCACCCTGCTCGTGACGTCTCGCTGCTTTATTGGACGGATTTGACACGTGCTTCAGAATGCGGTCACGCAAGGGCTTTCCCAAAGCGACTCGACGCAGCTCGAGTTCCTGAAGGGGAAATGTAATTCAGTTCACAATAAACAGATTTATGCGGATTCTAAGCAATTTAAATAAATAAATACATTTTGAAAACTAATGTTTAATCAAAGGAAATAGATGCAAATATGTACTTTAATAGTAATCGTGAGTTTATTAGCAAGTTTAAAATGGTGTAATCCAAATGGATGAAAATTTTATATTAAATTTCTATATATGTTTTAATTTTCACAGTGATTGTTGACAGATAATCCTCTACTTAAGACCAATACAGTGCTTATATGCATGAATTATAGTCTTATACAAGTTATTTTTTTTTTTATTTATATCTTAAATAAACATTTATTTTAAAATTATATAGCTATATTCTTTTTACGATTTTCAGAATCGATTGAAATGTTACATTTGTAACGTTCTAGAGATCCTCTCATTGATCATTTTGAAGAATGAATGCGGTGAAACTGTGGGAAATGTTTTGCCGCAAGAATCAGTGGCAGCTTATTTTGTCATCTTCAAAGTCAAGTTAAGAGCACTAAACGTCTCTTTTCTACAGCACATCCATTCCTTGATGCTTTGACCTCAGTCATGTAATCTCATGCAGTAAATGGTCGCTGAAGAAACGTCCTGATGCTGGGTTTATTTCCTGCACCTCTTCAGACCCTCAGGATCTTCGTGATCTGGGAAGAGAGTCCTGCTCATCAATCTGAACACTTTCACATGACACCGGCCCTCCAAGAGACTAAATCCATCAAGCCGAGTTCTCCGGTGACAGGAGGAGATTTAGAGCTGTGCCATCCGTGAAGATGACCGCGCTCTGCTGAGGAGCCTGGCATTATAAAGCGCTGCGGCCAGCATATCGTCTGCCATGTGTAATCCACTATAGCCGCTGCTGCATAATTCATGCCTCTCCCTGGCCCTAGTTCATGATGTCTGGAGATCCACCGGCCGTGTGCGGATCATATGAAGTGCTTTGATCCTCCAGACGAGTAATCTCCCTTAAATAGAGCTTTGAGTAATCAAAGCGCCCACAACTGTATCTGTGCTTGCTTAGTCATGCTGATGAAGGAAATAAGCAGCATTATAATACATCTGCTGAGGTCTGTTATTAGAGCTCGGCTCTGTCGCTGCCTATATTCACATCATGTCAGAACGATCAGATTCACGAGATGCGTCCCGAAGCTCAGACTGCTGATGTGTAAAGTTGATGGCTTCATAAGCAGCGTTTGTGTTTGAAGGGACACAGCTTTGGTGACAACTAGGCCATTTATTTCTCTACCAAATACTTATTTTTCACTAGAAATGAATAACAGTTGTTTAAATACAAACTGACCACCATCTAAACGTCTCTTTTCTACAGCACATCGATTCCTTGATGCTTTCACCAGTTTTCAGACAGCATTGGTGGAAATTATCGCACAGGATTGTGGGATATCATAGGCAGTGAAGGATACAGATATGATGCCTTCACAAATCAATCAGACTAAAGCCTCGTACACACCGGGACGATTATCGCGCGCGCGATTATCAACGTTTTTCGATGAGTCTTTTGTGTTCATACCCAAGCGATTTTCGCTGGCGATGAGCCGAGTGAATGTCCAAATTCACTCCCTGACATTAGATGGTGCTTAATGAAAGACAGAAATACCCGGTACACATCGAATCTTATTTGATGTGCAATTCCTCTCCATAACAACTCCCTTTTATTGAGATTTTTGTAGTCGCTGTCGTGTTTGTCAAAGTCCTTTGTGTTCAGACACCAATGAGACCAGCAGCTCTACATTCATCTTGCCTCGATGCATCTTCTTGGTCTACATCCTTCCTCTTCCTTGTTAAGTATCAATGTGTGCTTGGTAAGACCATTGTCACGAATTCAGTCCATGGACTTCTGTTTATTCACCACCAGAGGTCACCCTTTCCATTTCATTGACTCTCGCACTACACAAACTGTTGCATAGCACCCCAGACTACATTTCCCATCATTCTTCCCGTCAAGTCACAGCTGACATTCCGGAGTCCCGTCACGTCACAGCTGATCATCCGGAGTCCCGTCACGTCACAGCTTATCCTCCGGATCACTTACGTTCACAGCTGATCTTCTGAGTCTCACCATGTCTCAGCTGTCCCGTCCAGAGTCCCTCTTCACATCTCACTGTTCGTCATAGCCGTCACGCCTCACTGTTCGTCCAGAGTCACGTCACACCTCAGTTATTCATCCCGTTTGCATCACAGCTGATCATCCAGAGTCATGTCACGTCCTGTCTGTCACACCCAGATTCTTAAGGTCAGTCCTTCGGTATCCCAGTCGGGTATCCAGTGTGAGGGCTACATCATTGGTGTCTGCATGTGCAGCTGGTATCCCCAAACTCACTCACTCTAACCCTTCTGTTCATGACCTAATTCCCCTGTCTGAATTTTTCCTCTGATGGGGATCGCCTTTTGTTGCGTTTGGGCTGCATACACCTCCACAGAACTCCCAGAGGCGGTAGCACCCACTATCAGGTCTGCAGAGTAGGTGGCTGAAGCAGTTTCTCCTGAGGTGGTGGTGCTCGCTGCTGTGTTCCCCGAAGCGATGGTGCCCGCTGCAGTTTCTCCAGAGGTGGCGGCGCGTGCTGCAGAACCTTCCGAAGCGGCGGTGCTTGCTTCAGCTCCTTGCGTGGTGGTGGCGCCTATAAACGCACATTCAACATGTCATGTCAAGGTCGAAGAAACCTTTGCCGAACTCTCCCTGTATCCTGAGGTGCTCTACTTGTAGAACCTCCAGAGGTTGCGGCATCCGCTGCAGAACCTCCAGAAGTGTCAGTAGTACCCACCTGTGAACTCTCTGCTCTTCCTGTTCCGGCCAAGGAGGCCGTCTGTGAACCCTCTGCCTGTCCTGTCACGTCAAGGAGGCCGTCTATGAACTTCCTGCTCGTCCTGTTCCGGCCAAGGAGGCCGTCTATGAACTCTCTGTCTGTTCTGTTCCGGCCAAGGAAGCCGTCTATGAACTCCCCCGCCGTGGTGGTCTACTGTCTGGTTCTGTTGGTCCTCTGCTCCACCATGGTGGTCTTCTGCTCCGCCTTGGTGGTCTACTGTCTGGCTCCGGTGGTCTTCTGCTCCGCCGTGGGGATCTTCGGTCCCGTCTGCTCTGCTGTGGTGGTCCTCAGCTCCGCCGGCTCTGCCTCAGTCCCTGGTCTCTCCTATCCTTGGACCTGGCCCTCCGTCCCTCCCCCTGTTCCGCCTCCGCTCCACCACCCACCTGGATCGTTTAGTGTTTGGAGCGTCTGGAAGCCGCTCCTTGGGGGGGGGGCTCTGTCACGAATTCAGTCCATGGACTTCTGTTTATTCACCACCAGAGTCACCCTTTTCCTATTCATTGACTCTCGCACTACACAAACTGTTGCATAGCACCCCGGACTACATTTCCCATCATTCTTTGCACAATTTGCACACTGCCCTGATTGCACTCATTGCACACAGCTGTTTCTAATTATCTCATTCACTATATAACACCCACTCTAACCACATTTCTCTGCTGAGTATTGTTTAGCCTGCACCCCTTTCCAAGTCTCCCTTGTTTTGCCTTGCCTGTTTTTGCGGTTTTTGATCTTTGCCTGTTTCCTTGGATTTCTCCCTCTCGTCTCACCCCTTTGATTCTGTCTGCTGATCGGTGACCTACGCTAGCCCTAGGACTATTCTTGTGTTTTGCCCGCCATATACCTGTTTGCCATTATTTTGACCCTGCCTGTGTACTACGTCTCTTTAATAAAAGCCTGCAGATGGATCCACACGTCTCACGTCTCGTCAGCCCCGTTACAACCGTTTTGTGCTTGAGCGCCACCAAGTCGTGTTTTACTGTAACTTCAGCAGCTCCAGGCACTTGAACAAAAGCACCAATCTCATTGGTCGTCCAGTTTTTAATGCGGCGCGTCAAACAAAAAAAACGAGCCCGAGGCGTTTTTTAAAAAATGACGCTTTTACGCCTCGTGTTTTGCGCATCAGTGTGCACACTCACATCGGCGCCCTTTGTTTAGTCACGAGGCGTTAAACGTCAGCGATAATCGGGCGCCATATTCGTTCCCGTTGTGAACAAGCCTTAAGGCTACTCCGTCAGGGTTATTGTAGTTAACTAAAACCATAAAAGCATATTTGTCACTTGAAATAAATGTTATCAGAAATATAATGAAATATAATTTAAAAATCAATGTATTTTGTTTCAGCTCATTGCCAAGGTAGAATTTAAACACAATAACTACAAACAACATTTAAAGAAAAAACAAAAACATGCTCAAGTGTCAGGCTTAAAAACACTAAACTGAACAGAGTCGCAGAACTGGACAGAAAGATAATCTAAAATCAGTTTGCACCAGAATGAAGTCATGAGGTTCATCTGCATCCATCGAGTGATTTCTTTGCTCATGAGACACTTTAAACATATTCAGTTTCCTGATGATCTCTGGAGGAGATTCACATTGTTATGATTACAGGCCTAAACCCATCCAAAATCACTTTTTGTCTGTCATTTCAAGCAAAGCTTTCGCAAATGATCTGAGAAAGGTTGTGGGGTGAACCTCACAAAACCTGTCAACCATCTTGTCCAGGTCATATTTCACCCTAAAATCCAAAGAAAGATATGAGAAATGATATTTTGCTTCCAGAAAATTAATAATGATGATTTGTTATACTGAACTGGATACAGAAATGCACAGTTGTTTTATAAATAAAAGAAAATGACAATCTAATGAGAGTCATTCATTAGTTTTGAGGCAAAATATCCCTCAGATGTCTTCTACTGGCATTCATTTCTCTTGGAAAAACCCCTCGCTTCATTTGTGATAGACGTGACTGTGTCTCTGTCTCTGTCCCCACCAAGTGGAGGAGTGAAAAACCTCCAGTTAAGGATCTTCTTCTTCTTCTTCTTCTTCCCTGGATCTTCAGGGATCCTGACAGTCCGAGAGATGTGAGACGGTTCATCAGCGTGTTTCTGACCAGCAGTTTCCAAAGCTCATTCTCGCTGTCATCACGCCACTGTGAAGCCAGACAGCAAACACAGCAGCGTTTGATAGACGAGCCCATGACAAATGAAGAGACAATGAAAAGGAAAAATCTAGTTTAATGCATTTAGAAATTCATGCTTGTTTCAAAAGCGTGCGCCAGTGTCTTAGAAATGGACTCTTTGTGTTCATGCTGGTTTCATATGATTCTAAACCATGTAGCATTTTCCAACACATTCTTACTCCCAACTCGTCACATATTGACACTTGGTCAGGACCCTTTAGCATAATTTTTCGACATCCATTGCTTTAAATAAGAAACCCTTGGCATCAATATGCTGACGCGAAAGGCATGGGGAATTTTATTATCATGATTAAATTATACATTAGGTAATAATATTGCCATTATTGCATATATTTTGGAGTGTGATTTTTCAATGTAAACAGTCACAGCAATTTTATTTATGTTACACTATTTACACATTTATGAGCACGTAACCCAACCCCTGCCCCTAAACCTAATGTTTGTCAGTAAAACACCAGATATAACAGGCAGATACAACTACAGTCAAAATGTATTCAAAAAATATTCTATGTTTTAAATACAATATATAAAATATTCCAAGTACAATGTAATATGTGAGAGGACTAGACGCGATCATCGTCTCCATCCGCCATAAATCTCAGATCCTGTGTGCTGCAGTCTGTGCGCAAATTAAAAAAGAAATGCCGCCAGAAGAAGCCTTACATAAGTCTTGATTGTGAAATACCATTGGCTCTTGTTTGTCTCTTGACCGATTGCATCATGCTACAGGAGTATCTTTTTGAATGAGATGTGAGCTCGTTAAAGGAGAGGGATCATTTTTAGCAATTGAAACCTTCTTCGCATAAAGATATCGTATGGCTTCAGAAGACTTGTAATACTTTTATACTGCTTTTTTATAGTCAGTTTTTGCAATAAATACTTATATTTGCCTGTTACATGTTTTACATTATTCAGAAGTGGGTAGGGGTGGGGTTAGGTGCTCCAATTTAAAAATTGGAAAAAGTATAAATTTATATAAAATGAATTCTATTTTTACAAATGCATGCAAACCATTAAATTAAGGCAAACAACTGAAAGCAATGGAGGACCCTGCACGGCGAAAAGGGAAGCTAAAAAGTAACCTTTGTATTAAAAAAATTACGCTTAAAGGGGCACCTTGAGTGTCAAAAAGCGACGCCAAGGGGTCCTGACCAAGCGTCAATATGTGACGATTTGGGAGAGAGAATGTGTTGCATCTTCAGTTTCACTGTTGATTTAATGACTCAGTCAAGTGGTGTATAGCCATCAAGTAAAAAGTAATCAAATGTTTTCCTCGTACCTTGTTGTCATTTCAAACATATTTTATCGATATAAAACAAACCATATCACATCTGTATGTATTCAAGTTTGTACAACTGCACAAAATGGGGGAGTCGACTGCCTATAAGTCGGCGCCAGAGTATGTGTGCGGAGCGGCATCAATATCCCTCCGCGCTCCGAGCATTTAATAATCACTCCGCTCCAGCTCCACTCCTCGCTCACTGATATCAGAAACACCGCTCCGCGGCTGAAGTATGTTTGAAATATCACAGTTCTGTTCATTAACGTATGTTCAAAGAAAAAATAAAATAACAGGAGAGTAGTTTCAAAGGGGCTTATTAGAATAGTAGTGTGCAAAATTTTTTCCTACCACATGCCAAGCTTAATAAACATGGTTGTCAGCATTAAAAGGTATAATTGCTGCTTTTTTGTAGTGCAAATTTTGTTTGTGATGAAAATAACAGTACGTTTTCGTCAGTTATTTTTTCTACAGATCACTGCATTTCTTACAGATTTCTGCTCATTCGAAATCGGATACGGATGAAGTAGCACTGTAGGATTACATTTGTTTGAATGCATTATTGAGAAAGCGACTGCGTGTGAATAAGTGTTGTACCTATCACCTGAAAATATTCAGTATCTAGAAGGAACGGACAAATTCCTTGAGAACTATAACTTCCCGCTCATGTCCATTGCCATCATCATAACCTTCACATTCTTTCTGGTTTGAGTGATCCTTCTGTATCAAGTTAGCTAAATATGTTTAACATGTGAATTCTTGCTAAATATGCAGTTATATTATGGGCCGTTGGCATGATTTGTACTCGTGGTGAGCGGTAGTGAGGCGCTCATGGAGCAAGTGAAAACCACGACACTTTTGAGTGCCATTTCATCAGAATCTTTCGAATGAGAGCGTCGACTCACATGCAGCTGTATAGCACAGCAGACCACGCGATGCAGACCAGAGCATTCCCTCTTGAAACGGTCTCTCACATTGCGTGAATCATGCTTGAGGAACAATATAGAGAAGGAAAAGCCGTCCTGTGAGCCCAGTCCCAGGGCACTGACAGTGAGGGCCCTAAAGAATCAAGTTACAAGTTAAAGTGACAAGTTAAAAGAATTAAAAAATGTTTACACTTCATTTCCAGCGTTATCGTTGACATGATTGCAAAGATATTATTTAAAACTGAGCTGGATGTTGACATCACTGAATTCAATGATGAACTGTCTTTAACTGAAAAATTTGTGTTTTTTGCATTATTGACACTATTTTCCTAATTTATGCTGTTCAGTTGCTTTGTCACAATCTGTATTGTTCAAAGCGCTATATAAATAAAGATGACTTAACTTGAACTATACATGCAGCGCCATATATCAATGTCAGTTCCAAAACAGTGGACCAATCAGAAGACCCCAGAGGCAGGGCAAGCATTTGTTTACAGTAACAAGGTGACATGGCACCTGTTTCATTTGATGGCAACTTGGCGGAGGAGGCGCTGTTATTTTCATATTGCATCATGTCTCATAAGCTCATTTCGAGACCTTCAGTTCTGTTTCCTGAGTGCTGCGTCTTGTGTTTTTAGACACAAAGACATGCTCTGTGTGAATTCTTAAGGGGTATACTTTGAGCGTGGAAAGGGCAGCGCCCCTTATCCAACCTCTTGCAAAAAGGACAGTCAGAGAAGGCAGGCCATTTGAGGGCATAGCAGTGTCTTTTAGATGGCACTCTAGCCTCCGATAGTCGACTATTAGGGGGCAGCCCTACGGATTCTATACATATATGTATCATGTCTGTGAGGCAAGTATTCTCTGAGATTCAGGTTGTTTTATTTACGTGTCTGTGAAGAGAGGTGATAGAGACCGAGTTTGTTTTCTTCATTTTACAAAAGCACGTTGTTTTGTTGTTATTATGACTATACACCAAATAAAACACTTTGCATTTTTAAATGATACCTTATTCTTATCTGTACAATCAAAAAATGTTTAGATCATTTTAAGAGTATTTTTAGTTCATTTCGCAGTCATCAAGAAAAAACGAGACAGACCACACCGGTGCGGTCTTCGACCCCTGAGGGTTAACTGGGTCCAGGATATGCAACCATATTACTCCAGTTTTAGAATCTTTGCATTGGCTCCCGGTCAGGTTCTCAGTTAATTTAAAAATTATGATGCTGACGTATAAAGCATTGCTTGGCTTGGTGCCACATTATTTAACAGAACTGTTACATCCTTACACTCCTAATCACAGATTATGCTCCTCCCAATCGAACTTGCTGGATGTTCCTGAAACCTGCTTGAGATCTATGGGTGACAGGGCTGGAGCACTTGGGCAGGAAGTGGCGCATGGCCTGCAACAACTTCTGTGTTGCAGTAAAGCGTTTCACAAAACTGTCTACAGCAGGGCTAAACAGCTGGTGGGGGAGACTGGGGAGTAGAGGAAGGTGCTCTTGTCCGTCTCCTTAATCTCTGTGAGGTTTAACCATTGAAATGCTGATCGCCTGGGCAGTCATCTTTGTAGCGTGCAGGGCCAGGTCAGTCATGTTGCGCAGCTTGATAAAGGCAGCTGGAACTGGGCCGGACACTTCCATGGCTCTGATAAGTTTGGCCTAGAAAACTGGGAAGATCACCATAGTGTGAATTGCTGAGCCCACCTGTCCAGCTCCGGAGTAGGCACCTGCTAGAGCTGAGGTTTTTCTGCAGGGCTTGGATGGATTAACAGCCTTGGCTTTCCATCCCAGAGCCATGGATGGGCAGAGGTGCACAGCGACGGCCTCTTGGAAAGGAGGGAGCTTCTCGTAGCCCCTTTGCTTGGCACCATCAATGGAGGTGAAGGCAGCGGAAGCAGAAGTGTGGACGCGGCCAAGTAGGGGGCACGCCACAACTTGGTGAGCTCATCGTGAACTTCTGGAAAGAATGGTGCCGGTCTCTGATGGGGGTCTTCCTGGCAGGAACCATTCCTGGGCGGGCTCTTCCACGGACAACCACTCCAAGCTGAGCTCCTCTGACTCTGCTGTTTCTTCCTCCTAGGCTCTTCTTTGAAGAAAGCGATCTGCGAGCATAGCGAGGTGAGACTCATGCTCTTGCAGTGAGAGCAATCCAGTGTGAGCGCTGCCTCAATGTGAGTACAGCCCAGGCAAGCAGCACACTCATTGTGCTCGTAGCGTGACATTTTGCAACAATGCAGAAATTTGCTCAATTAGAAGTGGAAATTTGCTCTTCTTCGTCACTGGATGGCCACAGAGGAGAAGTTCCGCAAACGTTAAAAAATCAGGCTTCAGTATTCAGAGTATTCATGAGAGACCGTTTTAAAAGGGAACTTACACATTTAAATCATTAAACCTGTAATGAAGCTTATTCTTTCACGAGAAATTGCCACTGAAGCATTTCCTCGTATCTGTAATCATGCCTGTAGACCTCGGTACATTTATTCATGTTCAAAAATAAAATGTGTTCTCTAAATGACTAACCTGCTGTTTAAAACTCAGTGTATGTATGATTACGTTTAGAGAGTTTGCTAGAACGTTTATCGTCCGTGGAATAAATATGATCGCTGCAAGATGCTGTGGAGTTGTGAGAGAGGGTGTGGGTGCCAGATCCAGTTGTTATAAGCGCTTTGGACTTGTCTTTTCTGCTTAATTTGACATTTTAGAAATGTAACAAAGCAGGAAGTTGCAGTTTAGGGTTAGCGATATCTTTATTTTATTGTATTTATAAAAGATTTGAACTAATTTCGGTTTATTTTTTATTTATTTTTCGGATTATATTTGTTTTCACAGCAATATCTGGGAACACTGCAATGATCGCCATTAGTGCAGAGATCTGTCGAACAACTATGTTACCAAAAAAAGAAAAAAAAAGAGCACTAGCCATAAAGAAGTCTATACTATTTCATTGAGTATTGTAGTTACATTTTCACAAAGTCATGCTAACATAATTCATAAGCGCACTAGACAAAGTTATAGTCTATATAACAATGGTTATTAATGAAAACTATAACAGTGTAACAGACTTTATTTGATTGTTATATTGCACTAATTCTAGATGTACAGGCGCTCGTTATGTGTGTGTGTGTGTGTGTAATGCATTTATCCCCTCGGGGCTTGTCGTAGATAGGCAATGGGCATGCGCACTTTCTGCTCTAGAGTGTCGCAGGTTTTTGAGTTCTCTCGGTGGTGTGACGGATAATAAAGAAGAGTTCAGACGCTCTCATTTTATTGTTTTCTTATTCCTAAGTGTTTAGGCGAACCCGGCACGAACGCTCGGTCACATTGGTGGCAGCGGTTTTGTTTTGTTTTATTCGCATTATGTGGTTCAGTGTTACGGCGAGTGTTTAACTAGTTAGTTTATAGTCAAAAGTTCTTAGTGGAGTTAGCACACGCGGGTTCAACGTTGTCGCGGGCATCATGTGGTGTAAAGACGAGGATGATTTATATTCGAGACGGGACCGCGACAAGATTAACAGACACGTGAGAATTGAGCTACCGCCGCCATTCTCCGGTGACGAGAAGCAGAGCTTTCTATGTTGGGCACGGCAGTTCGAGGTCGCGGTCAGAGCGCTCACAGAGGGAGATGGCGCTGCGTCCTATAATTATGAACTGGCGCGGATTCTACCAACGCGGCTGAGCAACGCAGCATTTCTTTTGTGGGACAGCTTTCCTCATACTGTTCAGGCTGATTATACAGCGGCCAAAGAACGACTCAAGGAGGCTTTCGGACAGCGGGAAAGTTTGGAGGTGTATGCAGCAGAGATCAGCAGGTTAGTGGACGAGGCTTTTCCTGAATACGGCGACAGAGCCCAGAGGGAAGAAAAATTTCGTCGTTTCCTTGCTGGCTTGGACCCTGTGCTCAGAGCTAAATGCCATGAACAAGGAGCAACGGATTTGGAGGAGGCTGTGATAATTGCAGGTCGGTGTGAGAACGCTAGAGACAAAATAAAGACTGATTACACGACTGTTAATGTTGCAGGAAGTACTAATGATGGAGGAGCTGTGGCTACTGTATATTCTGTGACTGATAATGGAGGACTGCACCGAGCTATGGATCGATTGACTGATGAAATGAGGGATATGAAATTGGAATTGAGGCGCTTGGGCGATGAAAATCAAAAACTGAAGGCCAGAGTGAGTTTTAGAGCAATGGACGAGTGGGATGGAGGCCGCTCTCAGTTTAATGGAAGGTGTCAGTGTGTCTGCGGGGGTCGAGGATGCCAGTCACGTGTCTTTGATGGCGCTCGGAGAGGCCGCTCACCTGAGAGGAAATTCCAGCACTGTGATGAGCGTATATCAGGTATGGATGTGCGTAGTTATAAAGACTCACACTCTCCTTTGTCTCCTGCGAGACGCACCCCCAGTCCCGTTTCTCGCAGATGGAACGGTTATGAGGATGATTCGAGAAAGCGGAGAGTGCGTTTCATGTCACCTAGCAGAGAGGAGCGCCGCTACCAGCCGGAAAACTGACTTTAGCTGATGTTGCGGCCCAAACACCAGCTATGTTGCCCATGGGCCCTCAAATTGACAATGTCGACGACTGTAATTCTGTACTGAAAGACAATGAATTAAGTTCGGACACTGGTCAGGAGCTGTTAGTATCATATGTGAAAGGAGTGATTGAAGGCGTGGAGGTTCAAATGTTAGTCGACTCTGGTTCCAGTGTGTCACTTATGAGTGCAGATTTTCGTATGTCAATTCCTACACTTCGCAATCGCCCACTGAGAAAAGACTATGTGTCAGCCCATGCAGTGAATGGACAAATGCTAGATACACTGGGCACCATCACTGTAACATTCCAGCTGGGAACTGGGTCATGGCAGCATGTATTTCATGTGCTAAGAGAGACCACACAGACTGTTTTGCTGGGCTGGGACTTTCTGTTGAAAAATCATGCCTTACTGGACCTCAGCCATGCTATGCTCCAACTGTGGGACATTACGGTTCCTCTACTTACCAGCAAAGACTTTGTTCCGACGTGCTGCAATGTGTCGCTTGCAACCACTATAAATTTGCTGCCTCTCAGCGAGTCAGTGGTGCCAGTTAAAGTATGTCTACCTAACGCAGCTCATGTAGCAAGTGACTTTGTTGGATACCTAGAACCCAATGTGGCAGATTCTTCCAGTCTAATAGTAGCTCACACACTGGCTGGGGTTCACAACGGACTGACAAAGGCTCGGATTTTGAATCCTACTGGACATGACATTTCATTGAAACAAGGGATGCACCTGGGTGAGTTATACTCAGTTGATGATTCTGATGTTCAGTTTTTTGATGCCCCAGTTGATGTAGCTGCAGTGACCACTTCTGCAGCTGCGCCTCCTATATCGCTGGACGAGTCACCTATTTCTGATTCGGAGAAAGCTGCACTGTCAGCCTTGTTGTTGGAATTCCATGACATCTTTAGCTCCTCCAAACAGAATGTTGGCAAATGTAAGCTAGTGAAACATTACATAAGAACTGGTGAGGAGGCTCCCATCAAATTGCGTGCACATCGTACATCCCCTGAAAAACATGCTGAAATAGAAAGACAGGTGGCTGATTTGCTTGCGGATGGTGTGATCGAGGAGAGCTGTAGTCCCTGGGCATCGCCGGTGGTTTTGGTGAGAAAGAAGTGTGGCACCTGGGGTTTTTGTGTGGATTACAGACGTTTAAACAGTGTGACTATTAAAGACTCTCATCCTCTGCCCCGAGTGGACGACACACTGGACGCACTGGCAGGTGCTGCCTGGTTCAGCACATTAGACTTTTCCAATGGTTACTGGCAGGTGGAAGTTGCAGAGGAGGACCGAGAAAAGACGGCTTTTACAACAGGACAGGGCCTCTATCAGTGGCGATCTATGCCGATGGGCCTTTCCAACGCCCCTGCTACATTTCAACGTTTGATGGAGCTGGTCCTCAGAGGGCTCCCTTGGCACATCTGCATGGTATACCTCGATGATATTTTGATTTACAATAAAACCTTTGAGGAACACATGGCAAGCCTCGAAGAGGTGTTTTCAAGAATCCAATCCGCAGGGTTGAGACTGAACCCAAGCAAATGCCACCTTGCCAGAGATCATGTAGTCTTCCTGGGCCATGTAGTTTCTCGAAAGGGTCTTCAGCCTGACCCCAAGAACACCGAGAAAGTTTTGAACTGGCCAGTTCCCCGTTCTCCTTCTGAGGTGAGAGCCTTTGTGGGACTATGTTCTTATTATAGACGTTTCGTCAAGGACTTTTCGAAACTCGCTGCGCCACTGAACCAACTCGTTGGTAAAAATGTGCCCTTTGTGTGGAACGCTGCGTGCGACCAATCATTTAACCACCTGAAAAATGTGTTGTCGTCTGGGCCTGTCGTGATATTCCCTGACTTCAGTGTGCCCTTTAAAATCTACACTGATGCCTCCAAACTGGCTGTCGGTGCAGTTCTCTCGCAGGACAGAGATGGGCGTGAACATGTGGTGGCATATGCCAGTCGGGCATTGAATTCCACACAGAAGCGTTGGTCCACATTTGATCGTGAGTTGTGGGCTATTGTGTGGGCAGTAAGGGAATTCAAGCACTACATTGGACTTGCCTCATTTACCATCATCACAGACCATCGACCACTCTTAGCTCTCCGGCGTCTGTCCATTGATAATGACCCAACAGGGAGAAGAGCGAGATGGATCCTGGAGCTTGATCCGTTGAATTGGGTCATTGTACACAAAGATGGACAACATCACAAGAACGCGGACGCACTTTCTCGCTGCCCTGAGACACCTGACACGAACGTGTCGGAGGATAGTGTTAAAGGGGTGCTGCAAGTAAATGTGGTGAGTTCTAATCAAACTGGCATTGACATTGCACATTCCTCTGAAGTCAAGGATTCTGCAGGTGATGCGACTGCGGAGAGCTCACTTGACAATTCAGACAGCATGTCTCCCATTAATGCGTTGTCTCACAGTTTGTCAGACATTAGAGCTATGCAGAATGCTGACCCTGACATTAAGACTGCTTTGAGCTGGGTGGCACAAGCCCAAAGACCATCCAGGAGAAAATTACAAGGAGCTTCTCGGTGCTTAAGGAAGCTTTGGACTGAATTCAACCATCTTTCTATCATTGATGGACTGTTATGCCGCTCAGTTTGCTGCCCCCTCACAAGTAAACCTGTAGTCCAAATAGTTGTTCCCTCTGCACTAATTTCTGACATTCTTTTGCAATTGCATGGCGCCCCAGCTTCTGCGCATTTCTCTTCAGAGCGTGTGTGGGAACGGGCAAGACAATTTTGTTACTGGCCCTCCATGTACAGGGACATCAAGGAATGGTGGGAGCAGTGCAAGGCGTGTCAGACACGGCGCAGTCCTGTTCCAGCCCACCGTGCGCCGATGGGTGGATCCCAGTCAGTGCAGCCATTTGAAAGAGTGGCTATGGACATCTTAGAGCTGCCTGCGACTTCAAAAGGTAACCGGTATGTGCTGGTTGTCGAAGACTACTTCACTAAATTTGTCAATTTGTATCCCTTGCCAGTCAGTCAGCACAGACAGTTGCACATTGTCTGTTTGAGGACTATGTTCTACTTCATGGCGTTCCAGAGACTTTGCATTCGGACCAGGGTCGTCAGTTTGAGGCGGAGGTGGTTCAGACTCTGCCGTTTTCTGAACATTAAAAAGACTCGCACCACGCCATACCATCCTCAGTCGGATGGCATGGTTGAGCGTTTTAATCGGACTCTGATTGATCAACTGGCTAAGACACTGTTGACTTATGGTGGGGAATGGGACGATTATGTGAAGCATGTGGCATTTGCTTATAATACAACGATTCATTCCAGCATTCGTTTCACGCCTTTCTTCTTGACCCACGGTCGGGAAACACGTGTTCTCACTGATGTACTGTTACCCACTCGTGCTCTCGACTCTCAGATGTCCGTATCAAATGCTGAGTTTGTTTCCTCATTGCTGACAAAATTGAACTCTGCCTTTAGTGGTGTACGGATGCACAGTGAGGCAGCTCACGACCGTCAAAAACTGTACCATGATGTTGGCTTGCGTCACTGGCCTTATGATGTAGGTGCCATGGTGTGGCTCCACAACCCGGTGGAGAGCCGCATGAAGCTGGCACCCCATTGGAAGGGACCTTATAAAATTGTGCAAGTCATGGACTCATGTGTGAACTGGGACTGACTTATCGGATTGTAAATCATTTTGACGCTGGTGAGAGGGCACAGGTAGTGCATTATAATCGGGTGCGGCCATACACATTACCTGTTTCTTCCCTGTCACAAATCCAGACTCTGTCCGATGTTCCGGACTCGCAGCCTGAGTCAATTTCCCTGAGGTCTGAAGTTTCTGGTGGAGCGAAGTTGTTTCTCCCCAGAAAGATCAGAGTACTTTGTCTGACTTGCAGTGTTCCGTTAAGGAGTCTGAGCTAAGTGTTAGTAAGACTGGGAGAGTTCGTAGACCTCCTGGCCATTTAAAGGATTTTGTTCTGTATTGAAATAACTCTGCCTCTGTGTATGGGAGAGGGTTAGTAAGAATTTGTTCTATTGCTGAGCCTGAAGAAAAAAAAAAAAGATAAATATATATAGGGGGAATGTTGTTTTCTAATCATTGGCTTGTTGCCATCATGTTAAGAATGTGCTCTGTGCTTTGTTTAGTGTCTTATTGTACACAGATGTTAATTGTTTCTGACTGTTATTTTGGCACATAAACGGGGACGTTTATTTTGTGAGGGGGGGACGTATGTAACAGACTTTATTTGATTGTTATATTGCACTAATTCTAGATGTACGGGCGCTCGTTATGTGTGTGTGTGTGTGTAATGCATTTATCCCCTCGGGGCTTGTCGTAGATAGGCAATGGGTATGCGTACTTTCTGCTCTAGAGTGTCGCGGGTTTTTGAGTTCTCTCGGTGGTGTGACGGATAATAAAGAAGAGTTCAGACGCTCTCATTTTATTGTTTTCTTATACCTAAGTGTTTAGGCGAACCCGGTACGAACGCTCGGTCACAACAGTAATATGTATTGTTGCATGAATAATAAACAACTGATAAAATTATACACCCCTGACCTATAGTAATGGTGCAATATGATATCATTTAACAATACTCATTCCTCCAAAACAGAGAAAACATCTTTCATAAACATCTACATGTCTGTCTCTTTTAAAGTGTTTAGTGTATATAATGAGACCTCACTACTTTTCAAACCCTGGCCACGGCCATGTCTGTAATCATCTCAGCTCATGAGTTCACATCCCTGGGCTTCACTTAGAGATGTGCGGACAGACGAGAGCTCAGGCCAGTGTGTGACGACAGCCACTTTAGAAATATCCCAACAACAACAACTACATGTAATGAGTCGGCCTACGCAAACACAGCTCTCATGTAAAACATCGACGAACGCTGCTTGTGAAGAGTGCCAGAGGTGATTGTGTTATTGTGAGGCTTGAACCTCTTCTGAATGATTTCAGAGCCGCCTCTGACCTCTAGGGACCGGCCAAGCTATCGATCAAAACTGTGCAATTACAGGCTACTGTTGTGTGATTGCGCATTCATGTCTTTATCATTAGTGTGAATGCAACGGGTCCTGGAGGAGACACGAAACCTCTAGAAAGATATTCAGTCTTCTGAAAACACTTGTGTGTGTGTGTGAGAGAGAGAGAGAGAGAACATGTCTCTGGAAGAGAGTTAACAGCAGCTCACCCGCACATGCACCATTACAACTGGGTGAGTTTGTTATCATTTAAGTTTTTAATGCTTTAATTCAGCTGACTTTTGTTAAAGACACAGGACACCACCTTTGACATAGCTCAGAATTTGTGAATAATGACCGTTGTCCAGATCAGCATAGGGTTATAATGCACAAATGCATAAATACTAATTGATAAAGGTTGGGTAACTGCGCTTTATCCCTCACATAATGACTAACAGTGGTTATTATTTGCTGACTTGATGGATACTGGAATTTGACTTTCTTTCTGATGCAAGCGACATGTAAGTAAAGACAAAAAACAACGTTCAATAGCAGATAATTAATTAGATTTGCTAATTATTTCATTAACCAACAAATGTAACTATTGTAATTCAGTTGTCGGGATTAGAATGACTTAACTATAGCATTTACAATAGTTTTATTCAGAATTGCGGAGCACGATTAGTGGTACATGTTGTGTGATTATGTGTCTGAGAGATAATTGAAAAAGCTATTCAGTCATGTAGTTTGTTATAGAAATCTGAAAAATGGAATGATCTTAAAGGAATAGTTCACCTATTAAGGGAAGTTTGCTGAAGGGGGAATTGAGTCTCACCCAGGGTCGTCGCATCCCGAGGATATAGGGGGTTGAGTTGGGGTGTCTGTCACATGTTTGTAGAAATGGTAGCATTGTCAGTCAGTGCCCGCAATGGAGTGCTCTGCATGAATTGGTGCCATCAGAACAGGTGTAGAGGTCCAAAACAGCTGCTTGGAAAACATCACAATACGAGGTCCGGACTCCTGAGTAATCCACACCACTCCATCAATTACTGTTTGTGAAGCCAAAATCTGCGTATTTGAAACAAACAGCTTCATCAAGATGCTTTTAAACTGTTGCTTCCAGCTAAAATAATCTATATCTAATCTAAAAGTCTATAATCTGTAATATTGTTTTCTCCAGTGAAAGAGTCATCTGGTTTGAATCAGGAGAGAAATATGCACAGATCAAGCACTGTTTACAAGCCAAAACAGTTCTGACCAAATATGTAGGTGAAATGATTTGATATTAAAAATGTCTTAAAGGGGTCATTGGATGCCCTTTTACCAATTGAATATTCCTTTCGGGGTCTTAAAGGAACGTCTAATAACTAACTTGGTTAAAATTTCTCAATGGTAGTGTAAAACAACACCCTTTTTACCCTGTCAAAAACAGCTCTGTTTAAAGCAAACTGTTTCCTTGCATTTCCCTTTAAATGCTAATGAGCTCTGCTGACTCCGCCCTCTCTTCCGAGCCGCTCTCTGAGAGACGGTAAACTTTAGCCGCCCCTGTTGAAAAAACCGGCATATGCTGGTTAGGTATGTTTTGAAGAATGTCTGCTGACCAGCACATGACCAGCACTTGACCAGCTTAAACCAGCTCAATCCAGCAGCCATGCTTCAAAACATACCTAACCAGCATATGCCGGTTTTTTCAACAGGGGCATTCATCATGAAACTTGCTAATTAGCACATTATTAGGAAAGGCGATTTGCAAAGATTCATTAAAAAAACCATTACACTCATTCTTCTGTTGATGAAGCTGGATCACGAACGATTCGTGCGAACATAGACGTAAACGGCTTGATATGAGACAGGGGTTTGGATTTATTGAGATTTATAAAAAAACACTGGGTGGATTTTTATCATTATAGGGTGGTTGTGTACACACACTGCCAACACATTTCAGTTCAAACAACTTGTAAAAGTGAATTTTGTATCCGATGACCCCTTTAATTCTTTCTTTCTTTCTTTCCTTCGCAAGAATTACATGAAGGATTATATGAATCAACTCTGTTGCATTAACCAAAACTGGGTTGTAGATTTTCAGTTCCTGGCTTTGCAAAGGGCTGGATCCCGATTGTAAATGCTGAAATGAAGTGTTATTTTATGTGATTGTGAGTAAAAGGAAAGGCCTGCTAGTGTGCCCTGCCTTTGTGGTCATCAGTGCTCTGAAGAGAAACTATAGTGTATGTCTCTTCACACAGCTCTGCTAATACCAGTGACCAGTAATGGCTTACTTCTTCATTAAATTCACGTATTAGGAAGGTTTTAGCACGTGCTATGCTCATAACTGAAGAAGATTAATTAGCTCCACTCTTTGCTTTAAATAAGGTTGAAATTATACGGATTATGCATGTGTTTGTTTGTATGTATCTCTGCAATGCCTCTGTGCTCTACAGCCTTCTTTCTGTAAAGCAATTTCTTTTTCTTCTAAATAACTGCATTAAAATAAATACATTCTCCACTGCTGACTTTGCCCTTGAGACACAAAACCTGTGTTAAATTCACTTCATTCTGTTCCCGTTTGTACCCGTGTGGCAGACGGTCAGAGCCGCTGTGACTGGAGAAAAGCAAATCCAAGCAGAGGCATAAATTAATTTGTCTTTAATACAGAACACTACACAGACAAGAAACACCTGGAAAACGCCATCATCAATATCTCTCCCACAAAATCACTTCATCACAGGCCACAACCACCACAGACATCATTCAGATCAGAGCTGGAACGCTTCATTTTTCTTCCTTGACAATTAATGAATATGTAAATAATAATTAATATGTACAATTGTTCTTCTGGTTAAACAAAAATGGTTAAAAAACAATTAAATGTAGTTACATCCCTGCATTATTGTACTTGTAAGGTGCTATAATTACCATCTGTTGTGAAGTACTATTTACTTTATTCTCAATATCAATCATTTTATTAATATTAGTCAATATTATTACTATGAACATATTGCGATTGAGCTGTGTTTCTGTAAATGAATTCAGATTTTTTTTAAATATGAAATAAGATGCTTCGTAAACCCAGACACAGGCTAACACACATTATTAATAAAACAAAATAATTATTAAGATCTTAATAATTGACTAGCATATGTAGAGATAAATGCCTTGAATCAAACACGGTTAGGGTTAGGTTAGGCACTTCGCAATCAAAACATCTGACAGACAGAATTTGTTGTACAATGGCAAATGCATTAAGTAGTTACACCGGCAGCAGCGGAGGACTATTATTCTGCTGCGTGATACTACTGCGGAAGAACTGATGGCGCATGGTTTGATCTTCGGCTGACCAATCAAATCCGTGTATCATTCGATCATTCGTTTTTTGATTTAATATTGAAAGTAGAAAAATGAGAAAACGGCTCCTTTTTCGTTTTTTTCCGAAAAACGAAAAACGAGAATTCAGCTTAAATTTTTCGTTCTTGGGTGGAAAAATGAATAAACAGCTTGAATATTCGATTTCTACACGTGGACGGGAATTAAACGCCCCTTTCTGCTGAATGGTCAGCCGAATATCAAACCGTGCCATCATCAGTTCTTACGCAGTATCACGCAGCAGAATAATAGACCTCCGCTGCTGCAGTTGTACGGATTAATAACCCATTTTATTGCAACTACATTTAATCTTTTTTTCTTCAAACAGGCTCATGAATAGCTCGACACAACTCGTACTTGGGCAGAGTCTAGACAGGGCTTTCTTCTGTGTAGATATAAATTCTATTCTTTGCATCAGCTGGGCATGGCAGGGTATGATATGACAGCTGTCTTAGCCTACCCTGCTCACCCAGTATGTCTGTTTGTTTAATTAAGAAATTAATTAATTTGTTTCAAAATAAATATTTTAAACACTAAGACAAAAAGGAAAGAATAATAAATTGGCTTGGGTTGACCTATGTTAACACAAGAACTGTCATTCTGACTGACAACCGGAGAAAAACAGATATTAAACAGCCTGCTGTTAAGAGTTATATAATGTAGTCTTGTGTTTTATTAAAATTGATTATAATTGATATCTCAAAAGGATATGCACTTGTGCGCGGCTTGAGCTGCTGCGCACTCGCACTGCAACGCAAGATTTTCATAAAATATAATAACTTGCCATTTCGGTTTGTTTCTCACCAAACCCTCAGTATACCTTCAGAATGCTTGGAATATACGGCACGAGATGCATATGATTATTTTACGACAGATATGCATCCGCTTCAAAAAAACTAAAGTCACCATTCTCTTCCATTAAATTGGCAAGTGCGAGCAGGACATTTTTGTGTTATTAAGTAATAAGCCTTTAGAACAACATTAAGGTGAGTAGTCACACAGTTCCAATAAATTGCGATGGGTTAAATAAACTCAATAAGCAGACAGACGCGACTACAGTCAAGTATTGAAGTGCACAGGAAATAAGCAGCAGTCATATTTAAAGCAGTTTAAATTAATATTGAGTACTGATTGATGTTCACTTGGATTTTTTTCCCCATCGAGGGGAAATAACTTAATACTCTGTCATTTATAGTCGTATGGTAAAATGTATATTTTTAATTGTGTAACATTATGTTCAAAATAACTACAAAATGTCATGCCTTTGAAAAATAAAGAGAACAACAGACTGCGCTGCTTTAGCGCTTCTCGGTCTCCTTGAGCATCTTTCTGGCGCATGCCACAAACATCAACCACAGCGAATACTCGTCTTTTAAAAGGCTTCATTTAGATTATTTGACGTTAAATGCATCATATAACCCAGTCACTATAAAGCTAAAAATAATCCAGTCATCACACACCAATACAACTACATGATACAACACAAACACACACTACACTCATCCAACTATCTAGGATACTTCACACAGAAGCTGATGAACAAACCAAATAATGTTTCATAACCGCGACACGCTCACTTTAAGAACCGCTGGTCTACACAGAAGAAAGCCCTGTCTAGACTCTGCCCCGGTACGAGTTGTGTCCAGCTATTTATTAGTCTGTTTGATGAGAAAAATATTAAATTAATAAAATGGGTTATTAATCCGTACATCTGCAGCAGTTGAGGACTATTATTCTGCTGCGTGATATTGTGGAAGAACTGATGATGGCACGGTTTGATATTTGGCTGACCAATCAGCAGAAAGGGGAGTTTTAATTCCCGTCCACGTGTAGAAATCGAATATTCAAGCTGTTTTTTTTTTTTAATTTTTCCACCCATGAACGAAAAATTAAAATTTTAGCTGAATTCTCGTTTTTTGTTTTTTTGGAAAAAAGGCAGATTTTTCTCATTTTCAACTTTCATATTAAATCACAAAACAAATGAACGCATGATACCTGATTTGTTTTGGCTGCTTAACTGATTTAAACTTTAGATTCACCAAACGTTTTAAAGTGGTCATATGATGCGATTTCATTTTTTTCATTTCTCTTTGGAGTGTTACAATCTCTTGGTTCATAAAGAAGATCTGTAAAGTTGCAAAGACTAAAGTCTCTAATCCAAAGAGGTATTCTTTATAAAATTTAAGACTCTGCCACGCCTACCTAAAACGGCTTGTTTTAACACGCCCCCACATATCTACCTCATTTTGTGGAAATATTAGCATAATGCCGCCCGAATGTGCAGCAAAGAAAGAAGGCGTGGTTTCAGTAACAGCAGTTAGTGTTGATGCAGCCATGTCAGGGATACGCTTGTGTTTCAGTGCGAAAGCAAAAGCACTTTTTTTGGCCTTCCTGAAGTAGATTTAATTAGGATCTTTGGTTTAAGATTTATTACACGCCAGCAAACCCAGATTTTCGAATCCTTTTTTTTTTTTGTGTGTCAATGCTTTTATGAACCTAGAGAGGTACAAGGCTGGGCTGTGCACCAAGGCTATTGCTAAAAGAGTTTTTGCGCATCGCAGGTAACTCGTGTGTGTGTGTGTGGTGTGTTGTGTGTGAGAGTGGGTGTTGTGTGTGTGTGGTGTGTGTGTGTGAGAGATGCGTGTGTGTTGTGTTGGTGAGAGAGTGCTTTGTGTGTGTGGGGTGTGGTGAGGGAACAGGGTCCCTCACAGTAAGTGAAACTGCTGTCAAATCGTAGCACTTCAGCTGTCTTTAACACCTGGCTTGTGTACTGCCCTCATCACTGTGTCTGTCCCCTCGACCTCTGTTTCTCTTTCGGCTTGAACTGATGGTAAAACTAACCACATTATTAAATGTCTTGATATTTACTTTGAAAGCTGAAGCTCGTGATTATAGTAAGGGGCGTTACATTTCTGACGCGTGCTTGCGGTGTTCGGCCAATCACAATGCACTGGGTCAGCTGGCCAATCAGAGCAGACTACGCTTGTCAAAGATCTGTTCACCCAATCCCACAATAATAGCTTTAAATTGCATCATAAGACCCCTTTAACTTAAATTAATCCAAAACAGAGATTGTTGTGTTTTGTCCCCCTGATTGGTATAATATCCAAAATCTTAATCCGGAACGGTTATCTTTATTTTATAAACCATTAAAAATGGCAAGAGGATCAAGCTTTTTCTGTTGTCGGCCCTAAACTGTGTAACAGTCTTCCACTGTGTGTTAAAGGCTCAAACACTTTCTGATTTTAAATCTTTGCGAAAACTCATGTGTTTTCCTTGGTTTATAATGTATCATAAAAATTAATGCAATCTCCCGTACTGTGCTTTGCTTTGTTTTGAATATTGTTGTTTCTGTATTTCTATTTCTGTATTTCTATTACTGTTAAACACTTTGGTCAAATTTTAGTTGTTATTGCCTGAGATTTTCAACTAACTTTAAACTGTTACAATGTCGGACGTATAAGCAAACAAACAATGTGTACTCTTTCTCCATCTTACCTGCACCTAGACACAGGTATACATGATTATTTGTCAGCAAAAATCTGCCAGTCCACTGACTTTTGACAGCTTCGGGGCTTTTGTTTAAACTACAGATGGAACTACAGACAGTGGGATTGACAGAGGGGCAGCACTAAAATTCTAAAGTGCATTAAAGTGTGTTAAAGCTTTTGGCAAAAGCAAACATCAAGGCCTTTTTCTGTTTTCTCTAGTCAAGTAGCACCGATTTAAAAATGTTTTCATGTTTATACTAAATAGACAGTTATGCCCAGTTTGCCAGCTGTGAATTTAGATGGCACTGTGTCTGCATGCTCTAGAAATTTTAAGTCATTAGTAGGGTTGCAAAGGGGTGGGACATTTCCGGAATATTTTCAAAAAATCTGGAAAGTTTCCAAAATTTCTGGAATGTTTCCGAAATTTACTGGAAATTTTCCACCTTTTTGCAGCAACCCTAGTCATTAGTAATCCTTTTATATAACTTGACATAATTTAACATAAACGGCATGTTAACTGTGTCTCTGACAGGCCGTCACTGATCCAGCACGCAAGTCTTTTGGGCTTTAGTCCTGGGCAGAGGGATCCTCCAAACTGAGGGATGGAGATGGAGGGTACCCTGGGCGCTCCGGCCAACGCCACCAACACCACCGCCACCCCAGGATCGGCCTTCGGCGTGGAGCTGCTGGCGGAGCGGCTGGCCGTGGTGGCTCTGCTGGCGCTGGTGACGCTGCTGACGGCCATGATGAATGGTGCTGTCATCGCAGCCATCTGCACCACCAGGAAGCTCCACCTCCCTGCAAACTACCTCATCTGCTCCCTGGCCGCCACTGATTTCCTGGTGGCCGTGCTGGTGATGCCCATCAGCATCCTCTACATCACCACGGAGACCTGGCTGCTGGGGCCATTCGTGTGCGAGGCGTGGCTTAGCATCGACATGACCTGCTGCACCTGCTCCATCCTGCACCTGTGCGTGATCGCGCTCGACCGCTACTGGGCCATCACTAAAGCCATCGAGTACGCCCGCAAGAGGACGGCCCGGCGCGCCGGCATCATGGTGGCCATTGTCTGGCTCATCTCCATCTTCATCTCCATTCCGCCTCTGTTCTGGAGGCAGCGCGGGGACGGGACAGGCCCGCAGCAGTGCATCATCGAGCACGACCACGTGGGCTACACCATCTACTCCACATTCGGTGCTTTCTACATCCCCATGACTCTCATCCTCATCCTGTACTCCCGGATTTACAGTGCCGCCAAGACGCTGTACCAGAAGCGCGGCTCCTCCCGCCACTTCAGCAGCCGCAGCACCGACAGCACTAACTCGCTGCACCACTGCCGCGTCACGCACGCCTTCTGCATCTCGGACGTCTCCACCTCTGACCACACCGCGGAGTTCGACCGCAACCACGCCGCCGTCCGCGCGCCGCTCGACACGGAGCTGGACGAGAGGAACCAGATCTGCACATCTCGGGAGAGGAAGGCGGCTCGGATTCTGGGGCTCATCCTGGGAGCCTTTATCCTGTGCTGGCTCCCGTTCTTCCTGAAAGAGCTGCTGGTGGGATTGAATGTGCCCAACCCCTCACCTCAGGTGTCCGATGCGCTCACCTGGCTGGGATACACCAACTCGCTCATTAACCCGCTACTGTACACTAGCTTCAACGAGGACTTCAAGCAAGCTTTCAAGAGACTGTTCAGGCGGAAGGAGCACACTTAAGTCCCTTTCACACATACAGAACTTAATGGAAATTACCGGTAAATTGCCGTAAAGAGATCTGTGTGAGCAGGACTTTTTTGAAAATACTGGTAAATTCGTTCCGGCAATTTACAGGTTTGAGAAGTTGTAAACATTACCAGTAAATTGCTGGAATGATGCTGTGTGTGAACGCAGAATGAAGATTACCGGTATTAGCACGAACGAGTTCAGAATGCGCTGACTGAAGACGAGTGTTGGGCAGGTTACTTTGGAAATGTAATAGGTTACAGATTACAAGTTACGCCATTTAAAATGTAATAGTAGAGTAACTTTTTCAATTACTTTATTAAAGTAATGTAACTGATTACTTTTGATTACTTTACTAAATTTGAATATATTTCAACTTTCTCATTTTTGAAATTTAAAGCAGGCAGGGATAACCTTACAGTGGCTACGTTTACATGCAACCAAATAATACGTTTGTAATCAGATTGACGGCTCAATCGGACTGAAAAAACTTCATGTAAACTCTTTAATCGATCCGACTGAGCTCGATCGGAATGAAAGTTTGATCGGATTGAAAGGGGTGGTTTATTCCTTTTCTAATACGATTGAGAGTGCATGTAAACACTCGATCGGATTGAACCCCGAAACTGAAAGGACTGCGCATGTGCAAAGATGCAGAAAAAGCATAATGACGTATGACGCGCAGAATGAGCGGTTCTTCCTTTTGAATAAAGTATTGTATAAATGCGCGTCCTGTCATTAAAAAACTCTCCTTTCACTCGGCAACTGTGAAGTGGAGCAGGACAACCTCCCACCAGTCCTTGTTTTGGATTCTCATCCACAGGCAACCCGTTACTGCGTGATAAATATGAGCAGCACCACACAGCGGTTTATATGTATATTTATCCATAAATGGATACATATTAATTCTGCTGTTAAATACAAATAAAGAAACTGTGTTGGAGAGTGGTTATTATGTGCAAACAGTTGAGAAACTCTATATTTGTGCAGTGTGCGCATGTCAAAAAAAATCTATTCCGATTTGATGCTTGTGACGTATAAACGTGCACATCAACCCGATCACTTTATATAGCATTCATGTAAACACTACATTCAGATTCAACAATCGGAATGAACTCAGTCCGATTGAACCAAAAATTGTGCATGTAAACGTAGCCAGTAGCACTCAACACTGATTACTGACAGACTTTCAGAATCCTTCATCACTTTAATTAAGATGATGATAAAAAAAATTATCAGACTTTAGTACCGCCTTTTACTTTGAGATTGATCTGAAGTTCAATGCAGATTTAAAATCATAAGAAATAGTTTTGAAACCAAATCTTCGCATAACTACAGGAAACACTGGCATCTAACAATGCTTTGGGGGGAAAAAACAGTTAATTAAAAAAAGAAAATAAAAGCATAGATCAGGGCTGTCCAAACTCGGTCTTGGAGGGCCGGTGTCTTGAAGAGTTTAGCTCCAACCCCAATTAAACACACATGAACCAGCTAATCAAGCTTTTAATAAGCCATATAGAAAGCTAAAGGCAGGTGTGTTGAGGCAAGTGGAGCTAAAAGAGCAGGACACCTGGCCTCCAGGACTGAGTTTGGGCAGCACTGATTACAGTATCTCCGCGTTCTGAAACAGATAGGGCACATGCTTATAGATAACCATATTGGGGGTTGATGTACAGTATCTCACAGAAGTGAGTACATTTTACATTTTTGTAAATATTTTATTATATTTTTTCATGTGACAGCACTGAAGAAATTACACTTTGCTACAATGTAGTGAGTGTACAGCTTTTATAACAGTGTAAATTTGCTGTCCCCTAAAATTACTCAACACACAGCCATTAATGTCTAAACCGATGGCCACAAAAGTGAGTACACCCCTAAGTGAAAATGTCCAAATTGGGCCCAAAGTGTCAATATTTTGTGTGGCCACCATTATTTTCCAGCACTGCCTTAACCCACTTGGGCATGGAGTTCACAGGTTGCCACTGGAGTCCTCTCCACTCCTCCATGACGACATCATGGAGCTGGTGGATGTTAAGAGACCTTGCGCTCCTCCACCTTCCATTTGAGGATGCCCATGCTTGGCCAATCCATCACCTTTACCCTAGCTTCTTTAGCAAGGCAGTGGTCGTATTGGAGGTGTGTTTGGGGTCGTTATCATGTTGGAATACTGACCTGGCCCAGTCGACGAAGGGAGGGGATCATGCTCTGCTTCAGTATGTCACAGTACATGTTGGCATTCATGGTTCCCTCAATGAACTGTAGCTCCCCAGTGCAGCCCCAGACCATGACACTCCCACCACCATGCTTGACTGTAGGCAAGACACACTTGTCTTTGTACTCCTCAACTGGTTGCCACCACACACGCTTGACACAATCTGAACCAAATAAGTTTATCTTGGACTCATCAGACCACAGGACATGGTTCCAATAATCCATCCTTAGTCTGCTTGTCTTCAGCAAACTGTTTGCGGGCTTTCTTGTGCATCATCTTTAGAAGAGGCTTCCTTCTGGGACGACAGCCATGCAGACCAATTTGATGCAGTGTGCGGCGTATGGTCTGAGCACTGACAGGCTGACCCACCACCCCTTCAACCTCTGCAGCAATGCTGGAAGCAATTTCCCAAACACAAGCTCTGGATATGACGCTGAGCATGTGCACTCAACAACTTTGGTCGACCATAACGAGGCCTGTTCTGAGTGGAACCTGTCCTGTTAAAAAGCTGTATGTCTTGGCCACCGTGCTGCAGCTCAGTTTCAGGGTCTTGGCAATCTTCTTATAGCCTACGCCTTCTTTATGTAGAGCAAAAATAATTTTTTTCAGATCCTCATAGAGTTCTTTGCCATGAGGTGCCATGTTGAACTTCCAGTGACCAGTATGAGAGCGTGAGAGCGATAACACCAAATTTAACAAACCTGCTCCCCATTCACACCTGAGACCTTGTAACACTAATGAGTCACATGACACCGAGGAGAGAAAATGGCTAATTGGGCCCAATTTGGACATTTTCACTTAGGGGTGTACTCACTTTTGTGGCCAGCGGTTTAGACATTAATGGCTGTGTGTTGAGTTATTTTGAGGGGACAGCAAATTTACACTGTTATACAAACAGTACACTCACTACTTTACATTGTAGCAAAATATCATTTCTTCAGTGTTGTCACATGAAAAAAATATAATAAAATATTTACAAAAATGTACTCACTTCTGTGAGATACTGTACATCAACCCAAATATGGTTATCTAATAAGCATGTGCCCTAATCTGTGTTCAGAACGCGGTGACATAAGACGTCTACTCCAGGCCAATCCAGACCCAATGAAATTCAAACTTCAGTGGCTCTGGGCCAATCACAACATTTTGAAGCATTTACTCGCGCTGGCTGGTTCAGTTTGAAGTTGTTTGATGCGATGTCTCTGGGCCAAAAGCAGCTGCATGAATGTGAACGTTTGAAACAAAAATTTAAATATCAACAAAAACTGACCGCGCATGCCCTGCCATGTTTACAAACACAACACCTGGAGGCGCAGCCGTTTAGAGGTAATTTCCAGTTAATGATGTCACAGAATTTACCGGTAATTTGAAACTGATGTGTGAATGTTGTTTTTCCGGAAAAAAGACAGAATGCCATTGCCTGTGTGAACAGTGCATTTTTGAATTACCGGTAAAGTCGTTCCAGTAATTTTACAGTAATTTACTGGTATTACTGTGTGAAAGTGGCTATAGACACGCATCCGTTCATGGGCTGCGGCTTCATTGGGTTCAGGACATTCTGGAACTCCATTTGAGCTGGATTCATACATCTCTCGTAAGTCTAGCAGCAGTATGGAAAACACATGGCGCGGGAAGAGCTGATTACATTGTTTTAATAAAATCCAATGAAAATCCACTGCCTGCTTTTCTACAGCACATTATCATTTGATTACTGAGCAATGATGTGAAATGGCTTGACAAGTGTACCAATGTACTTCAAACAAGAGGTTTGGACAGTCTATGGACACATCCTAAGGGCTCGTCTTGTGCTTTTTATGTAACCAGTAGGCTTCAGGTCATGTTCATAGAGGGGTGGAGACATTCTCATGCTAGGTAGCATCTGATTGGTCAAAATCAGTGTAGTCATCCACATTTAAATCTGCTTTTCAGGAAAAGAAAGACTATAAAATACTCATAATACTAGTAAACTCCAGTACATTAACTCTTTCCCCGCCAAACACAGAATTTTCCGGGTTCTCATTGTTATTCGCTAGGGGGTGCTATTATGTATCTCCTGAATGTGTCTAGAATCACTCGATCAAAAACACAGACGAGGAAGCCGCAGAAACAACCGATCTCATAAGAAAACTAAGCATATGCATATGAAAAAATTATGCGATCATCTACACTAACCAGCATATAAATGAAAACTGCCTAATGTTACAGAGTGAAATGTGGATCCAGAAGTGGTAAAGGACTGTGCAAGCTTTGAGGGTACTGATGGAAGATGAAGATGAACCCAGATGAAGTATTTGATAAAAATGCGATTTTCTCAGTTTTTTCTCAAAATGTTGCTGTTTTATAAAACCTACCTACATTCAAGTGTTGATAAAAAAAGAACACTTGAAGCTATTTTGTTAGCTTTTTGTTTGAAAGTAGAGGGTCTGATCTTTGTTTTGATGTATTGCATGTTCAGATATTCATGCAACAAAATATTCTGGGGGCCATGATGAAATTTTAGTGAAAATGATCAAAAACGCTGGTGGTGGCTGGCAACTTTTTTCAAAAACACTGGCGGGGAAAGAGTTAACAGGACTCAAAACCATTAAGGCTACTGATTACCTTAATTTTTTTTTTTTAATTAATGAACTTTAAGTTTAAACATTTGCATTATGTGCAGAGTTGTTGGGTCTGCATAACAAAAGCACACAAAACCTCACAAAAGTCATTATCTAGAACAGTTCTATCATTGGCAGAATGTAAAATATTACAATACAAGCATTTCAGTCAAATATAATTGATGCAATATATCAATCCTTTAACACGCATTTTAAAAAATCAACAAGCTAGTAATTAGACATTTCAGTCACTAGAATTAAGTCAACAGATCTTTTTTTTAAGTACACAGAAGTTAACTGTACTCAATATTTATTACTCTCTTTTGTAATTTTTTTATTGCACATACCTCAAACACATTATTAAACTCACAATCCTGTGTCTCGAAATGCATTGCTTCAAATACAATGAGCACAACTTACTCCCGCTGTCTTCAGCTGAACAGTATTCTCTTCATGTTCCCATCATGCACTGCAGCTGAAATGGATCGTGATAATTATTGATTGACCGCTTTACTGTTTATGTAATTACAGTGATGTTGTGTCTGTTGTCCTTTTGAGTTATGTGTTACCACGCTCAGAAAAAAGCTACAAAATCTGTCACTGGGGCAGTATCCTTTCAAAAGGCACACATTTGTACCTTATTTACCCCAAAAATGCTGCATATTATATCTTAAAGGTACATGTTTGTACCTAAAGTGTACATATTCGTACCTTAATGGTACATAGTTGCACCTCTCGAAAAGATACTGCTCTTTCTGAGCGTGTGGCGTGTAAATTCATGTGTTTGTGTGTTGGAGGTCAAGAGCACTGCACTCCAGAGAAAAAGCAGGTGCATGACATCACCTCTTTTTCGATCTTGATTTCGGATGTGACACTCACAGCAGCACTTCTGACTGTATCTGTCTAATTGGCAGATTTAATCAGCTCATAGATGGGGTTTATTAGTCTGTGAGGATCAGAGCACAGTGTCCTCAACACTGACAACACACAGACAACAGTCCCCAAACCTAAAATATCAAAGACTATGTGAGTGCATTGTCTCTGTGGAGAGCAGTGTGCTTGAGCTCGAACACACACATTACAATGACAGGTCACATGGTTACAAAAAGCTCTCTAAATTTACAAGTAAAGTTCATTCAATTCAAAAGCAATAGAAAGTTCTGTGCTCATTAATGTTAATTGGTTTCAACTAATTTGCACGATTTATTTTTCCCAATCTCAATACAATGAATTAGTTTGAGCACTAGGGTTTACAGTACGAGCTAAAAGTCCATTCCACATTATAAATGTACAAAACAACATGCTCAGGGTTTGACTGGGAGTTAACCGCAGAAACTAAGAGTTAACAGAGTCTGGCGGATATTTCACACTGTTGGAGGCTAAAGACTGGACATTTAAAACATGTACATTACCTGCTAAAGTTTGGAATTGTTTTAATGTTTTTGAAAGAAGTCTCTTCTGCTCACCAAGGCTACATTTATTTGATAAAAATAAATTAAAAAACTGCTATTACTATTAAAAACATGTGTTTTCTATGTGACTACATGTTAAATGTAATTTAAACAGTTGTGCTGCTGCTGCAAATCTTTCTGGAAACTGTGATACATTTTTCTTTTTAAATTATTTTTCGGATTCTTTAATGAATGGAAAGTTAAGAAAACAGCATTTATTTGAAATAGAAATCTTTTGTAACATTATAAATGACCTTACTGTCAGTTTTAATCAATTTAATGCTTCCTTGCTGAAT